>JAXGGA010000488.1:0-220701 GCA_038373865.1 Uloborus plumipes | reverse complement strand
ATTCCCAAACTTTACCTAAAAAAGGGGAATTTTTTTCCCCCTAAAAAGCAGTAAAAGGGGCCTTTCCCGGCATAAATTCACTCTGTACTCCACTTCAGTTAACTACATCAATATTTTTTAACCCTAAAAGATAGGATAAACGTCACTTTTTACAGCGGAAACAACATGCTAATAAATGTAAACAAACATTTGGGAGGTCGTTGTTCAGCGCTCTCTAGCGGGCAAATCTTTACCATTGATGTTTTGAGTAATGAAGAAGCCTGTATAAAACGCTATCTAGTGTAGCCTTGGATTTGGTCATCCACAAATTAAAATTTGCTAATTAAATGTGCAGTGACGTATCTAGAAATTTTTTTTTGCGTGGGGGTGGGGTCATTTTCATAGACTTTATAATGTGCAATTATTTTTCTTTTAGAAGATATTTTTAAAAAAGGATGGAGACGGAGTTCAAATGAGTAATTTTACCGGGTAGATTAACGAAGGTAAATTTTCCCCGTCAACCGTCAACGGAGAGAAAAGAGCAACTTTGTGACTCAAAATTTAAATTTAGACCTCTTAGGATATTTTAACAATTCCAAAAGTTCAGTCATGGAAAAAAAATGTGCAAACATTCCATTTCAAAGATATTCTGATGAGCCCCCACCCCTCCCTCAATGTTGAATTCCTGAGCATCAAAAGACCTCTGTGCCAAATTTGGCAAAGATCCGGCATAAACTTTGGATTTGTATCAAGAACAAACACACATAGAACCATTTTTAAACACAAGTAGATTAACTTTTAAAGAGTGGTAATCTGTACTGCTTTGTCCAAGTAGCTCTGCTACACGATTAGGTGTAGGAAGTGCTGCCTGTGCCTATATAGGGACCTCTCAGCTTCAAGGGCCCCGAATATTTTACACACAAGAATGCTTTCATTATGTTTTTATGATCTCAAAGACAAAGAATGGTTTTAAAAGTGGAGAGCAATTGGGCCTTTCTCACCAGAATTACCGTTTTTTGCTAATTCGTGTTTTGCATAAGCAGTTTCACTTTCTTCGATTGCACCGTTGAAGGAAGATCTCGTATGTTTTTGTCATAAAATCAAAAAAATCGGGCCCTGGTTCTACCTAGGACAGAAGGGATATATATACTTTTTACTTCCTTTTACGAAGTAAAGGAAGTATTTTTTCATACTAACAATACGTAGTTAGGCTTCATCTCTTTTCTCTTTCTCTCTTATATCAGATTATAATACTACTTATAGTTTAGAAAGAATGCTTCCACGAACTATATACACCCTTTTTCTTTTTTCTTTTCTCAAGGAAAGGGAACTCGTCAACGAAGTCAGTGATGGTGGAGACAATTTAAGTATTCAATGGAACAATTTGTTGCTCTGTCATGGGGGCAGTGCCATAAAATTTAGACTCCAAGCCAAAATTTGATTTATCAACACATCCAAAATTACCTCAATTTATGCTGTTTTCATTCATTTATTAAAAAAAATATTATATTATTATTATTGTAAAAAGATATTATTTTACTCAGGGCCGCCGAGAGCACGGTGTGCAATTGGTTACATCTTCCCCTACCCCTATAAAACGTATAAAATTTATACCACTCTGCTTCCGAATGGGTCCCCCCCCCCCCCCAAAGGACCGAGGCCATAGTTTCTGAGTGGGCTGATATGGCCTTTTTCGGCCCTGATTTTTAACCGACTTCAACAAAGGAGGAGGTTATACAATTCGTCGGAGAAATTTTTTTTTTTCGGTATGTTCCAAGATTACTCGAAGACGCCTGGACCGATTTCAAAAATTCTTTTTTTGTTAGAAAGGTCTTTCTTTCCGATTGGTCCCATCCTCTCGTGGTCCGGGTTCGATAACGGGAACCTGCAGAAATCTTTCGAAAAAGAAATTGGGATCACAGTAATCGTAATAATGACCATTTTGAACGCCAGGCTTCTCTGGATTGCATAATGAAACTCCTTTCTATGGTCTTTTTGAAAATTTTAAACCGAGTATCTTTCTATGTCCTGCTTTTTTCTCCTGAACTCCAACGAACTGAAAGTCGTACCAGGTACTGATTGATTCGTAATATTTCAGGTTTTGTTAGTCTTAATTTACATAAGGTTTGATAAAGGAATTCTGAAGAAAATGAGGAAAATCTCCAAATTTTTGCTCAAATTTAAAGCGATTTGTCCTAAATGATTAAATATCAAATACATTGTTACAAAACGTGATTGATATGAAACAGTTATTATAATGATAATGAAAATTTTGAATGAAGGCTTAACTGAAGCAAACATGAAACTCATTAGCGTGCCACGTACGTAATACGTCGTAAAATTTTATGAACCGCCAGCATCTAGTGTTGTTTTGAAATATAAATTAGTTGAAAAGCCGTTAATATTTAGCCTTTGATTAAACTAGTACATAAATAAATACCAGAGAATAACAAGGATTATTTTTTAGTGTCAATAGCTTAAATTTTTAGACGGGTTGATACTTTCTTTCTTTTTTTTTCCTTACATAGTTTATTTTATAAAGCATTTGCTTAAGCAAATTAGGTGAAGTTTTGTAATGGAAACATTACCTTATTTCATATGTACATTTACACTAAAAAGAATAAAATAAAATATTTTTGGAAAAAAAAATTGAACCGACTTCGGAACTACACTCGGCAAGTGCTCTAAAAAGTAAAAAATAATTTTATTCTTTGAACACCATCGACACTACATTTAAACATAAGTTTTGAAGTCGGTGCAAAAACTATAGGTGAAATGATGTTTTATCTACATTTTGCCAACATTTTTCAGAGAAACCATTGAAAATTAAGAGCTGAATATTTGTACCATTACATAAATATGTGGTTGTCAATGTAGTGTATGCGAATGCTATTAAAGAACCTGGACTCATTGCAATTTATATATATAGTTAAATTATAGTTTCGTATGATTCTATATAGTGTTTTTGCACCGACTTCAAAACTTATGTTTAAATGTAGTGTCGATGGTGTTCAAAGAATAAAATTATTTTTTACTTTTTAGAGCACTTGCCGAGTGTAGTTCCGAAGTCGGTTCAATTTTTTTTTCCAAAAATATTTTATATGCGAGACTAATTTGTTTCATTTTACTACTGCCCCTCGTTTTTTAGAACAAATGTACCTGTTGTTAAAAAAATGGCAAAAAATAAAATAAAATACATTGTTAAACGAGCATCTAATTTCTTAAATTGACCAATCAACGTAGAATCGTGAATCTCTCTGCATTTAAAACTTTCAACGATGCGGAACGATAAAGAATTGAGATTTGGACACATTTTAGAACACTGTTATTTTACACGTGATTGCCTTGCGACCTTTTCCGTCGTGATGCAACATTTTAAACTTATGTCTTTCGTGTTTAGAGACTTTGTTTCACTTTTGCAAGGTTTTCTTTAACACATGACTGGTTGCAGAAAACCAGTTTACTCGGAAACAGAAATCACACAAGCGCGGGAATTGTAAAGATTTCAAATGTAGAACATTATGTTCTACGAGCTTCATGTTTGTTATAGTTAGGTACAAATCTTTGAGCGCTATTCATCTTGATTAATTAACTCAAGCATTAAATAGAAAAAGTTATGCTTAGTTACGTTATGTAACACATGCTAAGCAGCTCAGCAACGATTTTTTTTTCGATCAAGAGTAATCGGTTAAGCTCAGTTTCACAAAAAGTTGTAGTTATTTTTTTCAATTAATTTCTTTTATTCTATGCGTTCATTTAAATGTGTTATTTAGTTGCACGTATTGACACGAATGAATCCATGCTTGGCATTGTGAGGTAACGTGGTCTTGGGGAGGATGGCTGTAAAAAAAAAAGAGTTCGAAAATTATTTTTCATTTTTTTGGAACTGTCGATGCAATTAAAATGGAGTTTCTTTTCCTTATTTGGCAGATCACTTGACAATTCAATGGAAAGTTTAGCATTTTGTAGTCCATTTCATTTCTTTGACAGAATTTTCATGTTTTAATGCAACTTTTGGAATGAATAACATTGCGAGATTATAGTAAAGAACTTTAAATTTATTAATACAGACATACATATTAACAAAATACGTTAATTATTTTTGTATATGAAAGCAGGTCTTAGTTTGCATTAGGAGCTTACAGAAACCGAATTCCGACACTGATGCATTCCGATTTTATGCAAATATTAAGGCTATATATATATTTTATGCTATAAAAGGCTATTTGAGCAGGTTTCTGTGAAAAAAAAAACTTCCTGCCAAAAAAACCCCTTTATACTTAGAGTGTAACAATGTCAAAAATATTAAAAGATTATGGAATTGTTTTCAAGCATCTAAAATTATAATGGGCTTTTAACAATGTAATAATTGTGTGCAAGTTGATTGTAAAAAAAAACCCCTACATTACCTACATTAATTTCTCCCTTTTTTTCCTTCTTTCTTTCTCTATATAAGTTCTTCGTTTCGATTTTTTATCCTAAAAAACAGAGCAAGAGCCCATACGCCAGACATACGTCATTTTATGAAGATATAATATTTTTTACTAAATATTTTGTTGCGTAAGCGGACCTCGGCTGAACGGGGAAGATATACAAATTGCAAGTGTTACAACGGGGGTAGTTCTTCAATTATAAAAAGGTATTTTCAGGATATGTCGTAAAAACTCGCCAAGCTTGGCTACACTACGCGATTTCTCGCCATAGCAGCAAAAACAACTAATAGGTAAAGAAACAACAGAACTACGATAATTTTAAGCAAAAATTAATGAGATTAATAGCAAAAAAAAAAATAAAACAGTATAAAATTAACCACTAATTACGAAAATTGTAACAGCATTATATTTAAAAAAGTAAAAATAATAATAAAAAAAAGCTGATAAGTAGAACCCTACAGGGACATGTTTTAAAATTTTTTTGATAACTGTATCTTTGAACGAACAACAAAACTTCTAAAGAGGAATGGTAGGGGGGTTGCTCCCCCCCCCACCAAAGTAGGGGCCTTTAAATTATGGAGGTAATGTAAGCATTTTCATACCAATAAATTAAAGTCATGCATAATTATGTGAAGTATATTTTATGTATACCAGGCAAGAATGCACTCCAGGAAAATGTTATTTTTACTTATCATTAATTTGTGGGCCAGCAAAAAAAGCGCAGGTGCCATTTCACTTCACTTCACACTCTCCAGGGTCCCCCGTACCTACCACAGCTTCGTGGTTGAACCGGGATAGGGCCCTGAAGAGCGCTCTGTTCTTAATTTTGAACCAGAACCTAGGGTCGAGCAAACCCTAGGGCCCAGCACCCCCAGAGGTATCGTTTCACTTGGAGGACTTTGTGACCACGACATTTTTAACGCCTCCCAGCCACCATTAATCAAGGCGGTGGATCTTTGATCGGCTGGGTTTCGAACCCGGGTCCCTCCGGACACGAGTCCGATGCCTTACCGATCGGGCCACCACGGCCCGCAGGTGCCATTTGCAGTTCTTAAATGATGTTGATTTTAAATGTAAATTGTATGAAATACTGTGTCAAAAATATCATTTTTATTCAAAATCAGTTCCAAATGTACTCACATTTACATTAAAAGATTTCATAAATTCTTCCCTTTTAAATGTTCCTGTCACAAATTATTATTATTATTATTTAAAGTCTCTTTATTTTAACATAATGCCCTTAAAGTGGGTAAATGTCCTGTTTTGAGGGGGGGGGGAGAATAAATGACCTCCTTATATATATCAATGACGTAAATAGCTCTTAAAATTAATCGAAGAACAAATATTTTGAAAGTTAGATTCGTCAACCGGCAAATAACAATTTAAAATTCATAATCAGCGGTCCTGTTACAAAAATATTTTGTCACATTTCCGGGATATATGCAATAAGCGTTTATAATTCTATGAATAAATGAAAGCAAATAATATCAGTCAGTTGCCAACAAAGAAGGAATTTTTCATTATTTTCTTTTGGAATGTTTCTTTTTAAATATTGTTACGTTATCGAAATAAATTCTGACTGATTCATTTTTAATATGCGAATAAATGAAAAATATGATTATTAAATGTTTATTACAATAATAACGTATTCAGAGACGTAAAATGAAAATTCAAAGAAATTTTACATTGTTGAAAGAGCGTTCTTTGTTACCAAGTAGCTGTAATAAAAAATTCACGAAGTAAAACAAATTATTTTTTTAGAAAGACACGTAAAGAAAAATCTTGAGGCCAATATGCAGTGAATGACAATATTGTAAGAACAGCCGTTGGAATACAGCTGATAGTTCGAATTCCAATACAATGCATGAAATTACTTAGGATTATGTAATCACATATTTTTTCGATTTTCTTTCTCTCTCCTATTTCTTTTTTTAGCTCATTACTGTTATCAAATTTTAATACGAGATCTCTTTTATAGAATAATCAACTTTATCCATATTATATCCGTAGAAAAATGGGAAATAAGTTTTGTACGTAAGCTGCAGCAAGTCGTGAGTCATTTACAGCGCGTTTCGAAATGATAGGTCCACCAGTAAAAACGAAAGTTATGCTGGTAAAAAAGGTTGTATTGTGTACAAAGTACTATTTTATAAACTAAATTACTTCATTCAATGTGAAATAGCTCATAAATAATTTACAAATAATAGGAATAATGAGGAAAACTAAAATTAGATGAAACAGCTGTTTCAAAAAGATAGGTCCACTGAACCAAGCATCAAATAAATGTTGAATTAATAAGAAATGTTTCTGTTTTTTTTTTTTTTTTTTTTTCTGAATAAGCTCATAAATCCTATTTAGCATGGTTTCTACAAGTTTTTGCAAACAATTTGCCCCGATTTTTGACCATTCGGAGGAAATTGCCATTTTTAAGTCTGCAGTACTGTTGTACTGCCTTCCGCCTGCTTACACCGCTCTTGCGAGTATACCCCACATGTTTTCTACTGGATCTGCAAGGTGGCTAATCGATAATATGTACAACATTATCCAGAAATCATTCAAAAGTGGACTTTGCAGAGTGCAGAGGAGCATTGTCCGGTTGGAACATGAAGAATGAGCCCCCAATGGGTTCTGATTGTGGAAGAAAATATTGTTCAAACAGCTTGTTATAGCCAGCAGCATTCAAACGATTGTCTACAAATGCTATATCAGTTTTTCCTGTCCCTCTGAATCGGGCACACGCCATAAGGGAACCACCATCAGCTAGCCTCTTCGAGAATATCTGTCTATCGTTACGCAGATCGTGCCAGTAATAATAGTCCGTTTGCATACTTAAGGAAAAAGACCCTCCGTGGGAAATTTGATGAGGAAATTGTGGGACCAATTTTAATGCATTCCTTATGGCCTATATAACTGTGCCTCACCAGGTGTTTTTCTTGAATTCGTGTCAGACGGCCTGTATGACGTCATCAATCCAAGATGGCGGCTTTACACTTTATACTGATAAGTATTTGCAATTATGTCTCAATTTTTGGGTATTTCGTGACAATTTTTGGTGAATTTACTTGTTTAATATTCTATTACTATTATTATCATGAGTTTACTTAAAATATTTATTTTATTTTTTTATTAACTTTTTTTTTCTTTTTTTAATTTTTTTCGGATAAATCTTTTTTATATCTTGCCATTCCGAATAAACTAGTTTAAACGTGCTTCGGGTGAGTTTTCGCAAAAAAATACTGTTAATTTTAAAACTAAAATTACTAAACCTTATTTCAGTTGAACCTCGTTAGTTCGAATACGCTTTTACGAATGACGGCTAAAGCGAACTACATTTGCGATCCTATAGTCCGTGGAGTTAGTGCAAAAATATTTCACTTCCGGACACCAGTCTGAAATTTTATGTGGGGCTTATATTCACATAGGAGGGCAAAAAAACGCCGAGAGACACTTGATCGGAGGTCAAGGTCATTCCTGTGATGACGTCATCGAAATGGCCGCTTTTACAGGTAAATACGTTCGTTTAACTGCTTAAAACTCCATCATAGATTGAAATATTGCAAAACTCAAATATATCATCTGAAAGCTCTAAAAAAGAGCTATTTAGAAAGATTTAATTTTTCTTTCTGGGGTCAAGGTCCCACCTGTAATGACGTCATCAAAATGGCCGCTTTTACAGGTAAATACGTTTGTTTAACTCCCCCTAAAACTCCAACATAGATTTAAACATTTCAAAACTCAACTATATCATCTGAAAGTGCTTTAAAAGATCTACTTAGAAAGATTGAATTTTTCTTTCACAATTTTCAGCTCTTAAATCCACGTCAGTGGGGATGGAAAGAAATTGGCGATGAGTTTGAACCCCTTTGGTTTTCAAACCCTGAAATAACAATGGATAAATTACGAGAACTAATATCATGCAAATGTAAAGAAATGTGTACTCGATGTAGATGTATCAAATCATGTCTAAATTGTACACTTCTTAGCAGCTGTGAAATGCAATACCTGAAATATTCTTTAAAAAAAATCAGTTTTCCTTGTATAACAGAGTTATTTTTTTTGTATTAAAACGTGTATTTTTTCCGTATTTCTTTTATATAATTGAAATGCAAGCATTTTTGACACAATTATTGATGCCGATAATATTAGTTACATCTCAGCTTCATTAGGAGCTTTGGCTCTGCTTGTTTCTGCATTGCAACATCTGTGACATTCAATATCTACATAAAATACCGATAAATAGTTCGTAAGTAATTAAATTGGAAAAAAAAATTATAATGCATGCATCACACCGAAATTTTTACCTCAAAGTCGGAAAATACAAAGAGATTGTCTTTTTTATAAATTTTCAATTTAAAATTGTTATAACCTATCAACTATTTGTCTTAGAAAATAAAACCAAGCACTATAAAATAGCTCTTTTAAAGCACTTTTGGATGATATATTTCAGTTTTGCAATATTTAAATCTATGATGGACTTTTAAACAGTTACATGAACGCATTTACCTGTAAAAGCGGCCATTTTGATGACGTCATCACAGGTGGGCCCTTGACCTCAGAAAGAAAAATTAAATCTTTCTAAATAGATATTTTAAAGCGCTTTCAGATGATATGTTTGAGTTTTGCAATATTTCAATCTATAATGGAGTTTTAAGCAGTTAAACGAACGTATTTACCTGTAAAAGCGGCCATTTTGATGACGTCATCACAGGTGTGCCCTTGACCTCAGAAAGAAAAATTAAATTTTTCTAAATAGCTCTTTTCAAGCGCTTTCAGATGATATATTTGAGTTTTGCAATATTTCAATCTATAATGGAGTTTTAAGCAGATAAACGAACGTAATTACCTGTAAAAGCGGCCATTTTGATGACGTCATTACAGGTGTGCCCTTGACCTCAGAAAGAAAAATTAAACCTTTCTAAATAGCTCTTTTCAAGCGCTTTCCGATGATATATTTGAGTTTTGCAATATTTCAATCTATGATGGAGTTTTAAGCAGATAAACGAACGTAATTACCTGTAAAAGCAGCCATTTTGATGACGTCATCACAGGTGTGCCCTTGACCTCAGAAAGAAAAATTAAATCTTTCTAAATAGATATTTTAAAGCGCTTTCAGATGATATATTTGAATTTTGCAATATTTCTATCTATGATGGAGTTTTAAGCAGTTAAACGAACGTATTTACCTGTAAAAACGGCCATTTTGATGACGTCATCACAGGTGTGCTCTTGACCTCAGAAAGAAAAATTCAATCTTTCTAAATAGATCTTTTAAAGAGCTTTTAGATGACATGTTTGAGTTTTGCAAAATTTCAATCTATGATGGAGTTTTAAGCAGTTAAACGAACGTATTTACCTGTAAAAGCCGCCATTTTGATGACGTCATCACAGGTATGGCCTTGACCTCAGAAATAAAAATTAAATCTTTCTAAATAGATCTTTTCAAGCGCTTTCAGATGATATATTTGAGTTTTTTCATTTTTGAGTCTATGATGGAGTTTCAGGGGGAGTTAAACAACCGTATTTACCTGTAAAAGCGACCATTTTGATGACGTCATTACAGGTGGGACCTTAACCTCAGAAAGAATAATTAAATCTTTCTAAATAGCTCTTTTTTAGAGCTTTCAGATGATATATTTGAGTTTTGCCATATTTCAATCTATGATGGAGTTTTAAGCAGTTAAACGAACGTATTTACCTGTAAAAGCGGCCATTTCGATGACGTCATCACAGGAATGACCTTGACCTCCGATCAAGTGTCTCCCGGCGTTTTTTTGGCCTCCTATGTGAATATAAGCCCCACATAAAATTTCAGATTGGTATCCAGAAGTGAAATATTTTTGCACTAACTCCACGGACCTTAGCCGTCATTCGTTATAAGCGAGCTCGAACTAACGAGGTTCAACTGAAATAAGGTTTAGTAATTTTAGTTTTAAAATTAACAGTATTTTTTTGCGAAAATTCACCCGAAGCACGTTTAAACTAGTTTATTCGGAATGGCAAAATATAAAAAAGATTTATCCGAAAAATTAAAAAAAAATAGTTAATAAAAAATTAAAATAAATATTTTAAGTAAACTCATAATAATAATAGTAATAGAATATTAAACAAGTAAATTCACCAAAAATTGTCACGAAATACCCAAAAATTGAGACATAATTGCAAATACTTATCAGTGTACAGTGCAAAGATGCCATCTTGGATTGATGACGTCATACAGGCCGTCTGACACGAATTCAAGAAAAACACCCGGTGAGGCATAGTTGTATAGGCCATAAGGAATGCATTAAAATTGGTCATACAATTTCCTCATCAAATTTCCCACGGAATGTAGTATGCCCCCCTACTATAATGCCAACCATCTGGACCATCCAGGTTGAATTCCTTTCTATCACTGAATACCACACGATGCCTATCTTGTTTCCTGGACATCATTTCCTGCGCGAATTTCAATCTCTTTTCTTTGTGCTTTTTAGTTTATTTCAGAGCCGCTTTTCTCTTAAAGTAAACTAAACTGCCAAACTTCTTTACCGCTTTGTGGACTGTAGATTTTGATATTGAAGGGTTTAGTTGTGTGGCCAAAGGGGATATGCTAATTATTTCCAGTTTTTAGGTCCCTTACGATAGTGCTTCGTTGTCGGGTTGTCACTTTTGATGGGCGGCCAGATGATTTTTTACTGCTATAAGCATTTCTAAATAGCAAAAAATTATTTGCAAGACTCTGCCATCTGTTTAAAAGCTTACCTATTTCTCTATTCGATTTTCCAGACTGTTTAAATGCATCAATTTTCCCCTGCTCAACCAGCAAAATGCTGCAATGACAACGCGTTTTGTTTGACTACAAAGTGCTCTTCAAATCTGCTTAATTACCTCCACAGCAGCAAGCATAATCCCGTAGTAATACTAAGCAACGATACTTATGCAAATTTTTAGAAATTTACGGGGTTGGGGCAATATTTCTGAAGGCGGACCTATCTTTTTGAAACGGTCTGAAAATGAAAATTTGCGTTAAATAAGAAGAAATGATTTATTTTTAAGAAATTTCATCAGACATAGTTATAACAATTGCAGATATATAATCACTATAAAAAAAAGTGATTCTTATTCTTAATTAAGAGTCGAAATTTCGAAAAATAAGGGTGGACCTATCATTTCGAGACGCACTGTAAATAGACGTTCATGTAGTGTAACCAATATCTGACAGTCAGACCAATTTCGAAAAAAGAATAAATAGAATTAAATTACTTACAAATTAATTTTCAGAGACGGATCTAGCCGATCGTTTTGGAAATATTGTGCGAAATTTCAGAAAGACAATACTGTCGGCCCCGCTTAAACGAATACTGTCGGTTCCAAGACATATTATTCGATTAAATGGGGTATTCGATTAAGCGGGGATCTTTAACATAACGTCTATGGCATGGGTTCAGAGATATTTTATTCGTATAAGCGGGGTATTCGTTTATCCGTTACTCGATTAAGCGGGGACGACAGTATTTATATTTTTCAAAAACGTTTTAAACACATTTCGGGTGCCACCCCCCAGAAGGGTATCGCCGGGGGAGGGGGATCGCCCCCCCCCCCCGTAGTGACGCTACGGCAAAATATAATCTAAAATATATCAGGATTTAAATATCTATATTTTCCGAACCTTTTTAATGCATTAAGGATGTATGTAACCCATCTTTCCAGAAGGGTGTCTGCCGGCACAAATGCGCTCGTACAGGTGCTACTAGTTTTGAAAGATTAAATGCCTTTGTGCATGTTGAATAAAATATTCCGAATTGAAAAATTTTTCATAAACACTTAAAACCATTTTGGTTCCATCACAACTGTGGCTCTGGAACTAAACAAAGTGGCGTTTCAACACCGTTCTCAGCAATTTCGGCTGCTGATTACTTTAAACTTCATGCAAAAAACATTTGTAAGCATAGTAGATTTTTTTAGTTGCAGCAATGTCAATCCATCATGCAATTCGCTATCAGTGAGAAGTGAATAAAAATCCACGGAAGACAATAAGCAGTTTTTATGACAGCCAGTTTAATTAAAATTATAAAATTTTAGGACTTAAAACTTGTTTGAAACAATAAAATGATAGTTCTTATGCACCTTTCACACCGTTGTTGCATTTTTATTGCCATATGTTTTCTTTTTGGACCTCAAACGTCGTATACCCAGGTAGCACAAATAACCTTCAATCGTTTTATAAACGTTTTTAAGCGGTTGTTACAACGTTAATAAACATTTTACAACCTTTAAAAACCGGCAGTCTGCCAACGTCTCGCGCCCCGGTGCTCCACCAACCCGGATCTGCTCAATGGCCCTGCAACACAAGCACACACACATACACACACACCAATCTCGATTCGCCATTTCGAAAAAACCAACTAGAATTCGAGATGTCAAATTTTTCGAGCAATGGCTAATTGCAAAATGTTTTCATTTTGGACCTCAGTTGCCGGGTAGTTTTTCTTTCAGACTGGCAGTCTGCCAACGTAGCGCGTCTGCGCCTTCAATCATGCAGGACAAGATGGAGGACTCAGAGCTGCGCAGTCTCCACCTGCTCCAGGTGATCTCCAATTGGTCCTCGACCGCCGCTCATTCTAGTGTTGGTACCCACATCCACATACACGTCTACACACGTGCACACATACACACACGCTTTTCGCAATTCGTCATTGCGAAAAAACGTAATTTGAATTCGAAGTGTCAAAATTCCTTTTTTTTCAAGCTTTAGCTGACAGATAAAAGACCGAAAAGCCTTTTGCAATTCCAATAAACTATAGGAGGAGCCCCGAACGGAAATTTTTGGGAGGGGTAAAATTATCAAGTTGCCAAATGAAGTTCCAATTTTACTAATGATTCAATACAAGCATGCACTCATGTCGCACATGCATAACATTTGAAGGGTCAGGGGGAAAAACCACGGTAGTCCACTTTTTGTTGAATTTAAACTGATGCTACCACCTGTTAGAAAAATATGTGTAATTTCGTTTAGTATATGCAATATTCCTGAAAAAACACTGTAGTCCATGTATTATTGTCATTTTAGAACAAGTATATTGGGGAAGTTTATGAGTTCGTAAAGTTTAAATTTCGTTTTTCTCAAAATGAATCAAATGTGACTACCGTGGTTTTTCGCCCTGACCCTTCATTTATTTAGAACAGTGGTTCTCAACCTTTTTTCAGCTACCGCCCCCTTTAAGACTGAAAAAGTTTTCAACGCCCCCTTTACCTGAAGAGCGTGAAACGGAGAGGGGGAGAAGGAAAAGCAGTTTTCTTGACCGGTTTAACTTTATAATTTTGCCCAAATAGATTATTGAAAATAAACTATGAGTAAAAATACTTTTCAAGCATAAGATATTTTTTTTTAAGCAATCAATATTTTTTCGCTAAAAAACTGTGTCAAAGAATCAACCAAGTGCCCAGAATAGTTCCATTAAATGAGGGACCCATTTTGAACGTAAATAAGAACAAATAGGTTTTAAATAAAAATACGTTGTTTTCAACATTTTTTTTTCTTTTGAAAACCAATATTCTTTGAAAAATGCACTGCGTTCAAGTAGTTCCCCAAAAAATCCAATCTCAAATCGCGTTGTTCTTATTTACTTGCAACTATGAAATATGCATCCCTCATTTATGGCAATAATAAAGCCTGACTTTCTATTTTTTGCAGTCGGGACAAAGACTTGAAACTACCACCGGTACATATGTCATCCTTAAAGATCATACATTAAGTTTCAATTGGAGGGAAAAAATGAAATAACTGAAATTTACAAATTACAAAATAAGTTCAGTTCAGAGAAATTCTTTTTGAGTGTTTCATATTTTTGAAGGTTAGATAAAATGCAAAAAGTCCTAGTAACGCAATTATAGTATGCCTTTGGAGACATCACTTGACGCAATTTTAGGCAAGTTTTGGTAACAATAACAAGAGTGAAAAACTTCATGAAGTTTTTTCAAAAATGAAAGTTATTTTAAGGCAAATTTTAGTCACGTTAGAGGGCCAAAGCTCCTTCTGGTGTTCTCTGAAATTGAAGTCTTAAAAACTTGAATTCAAACAATTTCTGTTGAGGTTGGAGGAATTGTAAAGGTTCGGGAATTTTCTGCGGAAATTTTTTCGAATTGTACTCTGAAAAACTCAACTATGAACTACCTGTATTGTTGTTACAGCAATGCTCTTACAACACAAAAGGTCGGTCAAGTCTGGTGGCTCTCTTCTAGAAATTTTTAGAAACCGACTTCCAAAAAATGTAAGTCTAAGCTCTTTTTGGTCATGATTGGGGAAAAAGTAAGCGGGTTGTTCGAGATTCCCTTCCGTAATCATTTTTTAAAAAATCATTGGGTTGTCTTTTAAAATGATGGTTTCCATAGCTCTTCAACAGAAATGTCTAAAAACAAAATTTGTATCTATATGTGGTTATACTAGGGAAAGAAATGGATGGTTCTGGATCTTTACCCTGGAAGTTTTTTAAAAGTGAAGTTTCCAAAACGCAATTTTAAGCTATTTTTGGCTATAAAAGTTACGGGAGCAGAGAGGAGGGAGAAAATTAGGACTCTTCCTTGAGCAATTTCTAAATGGACATCAATGAAACACAATTTCAAGGCTATTTTAGATGGTTACCCTACGAAAGTGGAGACCCACCTCCAAAAACTTTTTTGAAATGAAAGTGTTATTGGCAAATTTTGACTGATTTGCTATTTGGTGACGTTAGGAGAAGTATCAGGGTTCGGGAGATAACCTCAGAAATATTTTTTTAAAGCTATCCTTACCGATCTATGGAAAAAGGGTTTCCTATCGCCCCCGCCCAAAACATATTCTCTCAAACAAATTTTAAAATATACTCACCGCCCCCTTACCGCCCAAAATATGTCCACCGCCCCCCTGCTGCCCAAAAAAGATTCACCGCCCCTCAACATCGTCTCACCGCCCACCGGGGGGCGGTATCGCCCCCGTTGAGAACCACTGATTTAGAAGATCATTAGGCATCTTTTACTAATGATTAGGGCATCTTTTACTAATGATTAAATACAAGCATGCACTCATGTCGTGCATGCATAACATTTATTTAGAAGATTAGGCATCTTTTAAAAAACAATTTTAAAAGCTAAAAAGAACAAATGAATCGTTTATTTCGAAAAGGTAACATCTTTATTTTGATCTCCTCTGTCTCTTTAAAAAATTAAACAGCGCACGGTTATATTTTTGAATGTCATAATCAATGGTTATTTGGTAAATTATTGCAGTAATTGTGTACTTAACTAAAGGCATTTTTTCATTGATTATGACATTCAAAAATATAACCGTGCGCTGTTTAATTTTCTAAAGAGACAGAGGAGATCAAAATAGAGATGTTACCTTTTCGAAATAAACGATTCAAATAATCTTAATGCTACAATATTGTCTTCAAATTGCCGAATCTTCAGCAAAATGTGCCGAAAATAAAAATTATTGGGAGGTCACAGTAACCTCCCGTTCAGGGACGTCATTTCAAGTTTTTCCAGGGGGGGGGCGCAAAGGGTCTAAACACAATGCAATTTCATCAGAAAACATAAAAAACTACGCCCACTTATATGAAAATGCATTGATTTCTCAAAGTCAGGGGAGGCAATTGACCCCCCCTGCCCCCCTAAATGACGGGCCTGCTCCCGTGATCTTCTATCGGGGCGCTCCAGGGAGGCGCTGTTGTATCTGACCAACATCTGCTGCAAGAGGGAAAACAAAGACACCCCAAGTAGCACACTTCGTTTTTTATAAGTTGTAAAATGGTTATTAACGTTGTGATAACGGATTAAAAACGTTTATAAAACGTTAAAACGTTTTTTGTGCTACATGGGAACACCCACTTACACTTGCCAAGGAGACATCTGCCTTTTCCTCTCAAAATTGACATGTTTTGCATGTCTGGCTAGTTCCTTAAATCACCGAAAGGTAGCGTATTCAAGCTTCTAAAACCGCGAATCTTTTTCGTAAATTTAATATATTGGAAAAATGACAAAACAGACGTGGAATTTTTTTTTTCAGCATAAAATTCAATCGATAAAAAACATGTAATCTTAAAAATGACCGAAGTTCATTTTTACCTATCCCAGTCATGCACAGCAATTAAACCTCAGTTGTCGATTTCGTTGTTCGAGAAATGGCTTTATGAAACATTATTATGCTGCTATTCATGCAGTTATTGGAAGTTGATCGGAGATCGAACTTCCATACACCACGTTGCTACTGGTGACAATTGTTATTGCCAGTAATTATTAAGAGCAAAAGCTTTTCATAGTTCTACAAGACAATCAAAACAACAAGTTCTTTTTCACTTATAGTTGATTTTGGTAAAATAGTTTTGGAAAGGTACCATGTCAAATACGTTGATTATTATTCAAATCCATTACACCATTTTTATATGCTCTTATTTCTGTTTAAAAAAAATAAGAAATTGGACCCCTAGTGACTTCTTTTGTTGCCAACCGATGCAAATTAGTTTTAGGGAGATATACTTTTCATGGGGGAAAAGTTTAGGAGAATTTAATTTTCACGAATTCTTGTCTGATGCTGTTGATTAAAATTTGGCATCAATTCTAGGAATGTTTTCAAAAACTTGTCACCGCTGTCATTCCAAATGTTCCATCTATATGTAAAAAAAAAAAAAAAAACTTCCCCTACCCCCCCCCCCAAAAAAAAAAAAAAGTTATTAGACCTTAAAAAACATCAACGGTTGGGGGTAGAATCGAAGCGACGAATGTAATTTTTAAAAAACAAAAGCGAAAAGGGATTGTTTAAAAAAAATCAAGTTCTACAAAATTACTGAATTATAACCAAGGGAAAACGATGGTTTCACTCTCCCCTTTCTTTTTTTATTGAAAGAGAGAGGAAAAAAAAACGGTAAATGTAACGCCAATTTGGCATATTCTATGGTATGATTATTTCTCCTTCAGTTCTCTTAAAGCGGAAAACAACCGCCAGATAAATATAACATACCAGTACAGACCTGCTCTGATAAGCTCACCTCCGAGATTGATAATGTTACCCTCTTTTTTGGGGGGTAATAGGAAAATAAAGGGTGATTGCCGTGGATTTGCGTCGTAATCTTTTGCAAAACGACCACGAAAGTATCCCAATTTAACTCAAGGTCAATTACCTTTCCTTGTTACCCGTAAAAGGGGGAAATGTTACCAATGTCGGAGGACAACTTACTAGGGAAGCATTAATAAACGAAATTAAGAGTTCATTCAAAATTTCCAAGTGAAACACCAACTTTGTGAAATAAATACAAGTCGACAAAAACTATAACCAGGCTGAGAACCGGCCATCACAGGGGCATGAAAATTGATGGAGAGGGTAGAAGGGTGTATAGAAACTGTTGCAATTGCCCAGATACACAGCTTACACCTTGTCATATCTTTGAGTGTCCAGCAATAAGTGCGAACTTGAGAGAAAATGGTGTATTACCAAGGCTTCACTAGATAGCGTTTTATACAGGCTGCTTCATTACTCAAAACATCAATGGTAAAGATTTGCCAGCTAGAGAGCGCTGAACGAGGACCACCCAAATGTTTGTTTACATTTATTAGCATGTTGTTTCTGCTGTAGAAAATGATGTTTATCCTATCTTTAAGGGTTAAAAAATATTGATATAGTTAACTGAAGTGGAGTACAGAGTGAATTGATGCCGAAGGCCTTATTAGTACTGCTTTTTAGGGGAAATAAATTTACTTTTCAGGTAAAGTTGGTCGCAACTCATGATTCAGTCACACGACATTCATTCATTGTTTACTTTCTTCGAATTAGCAACATATAGCAATGGCGTTCAATTTTGACATCTCTGCATTAATAAAATATACGCTTATATTCGCAGCCGATAAATAAAAATGTAGCAATGAAATAATATTGTTCTATTTACTATTTTGTTTCATTATTGTTGCTCACACGATCTTAATTGCTACGCAAAAGCTCAGATGTTCATTTTGATAGCGTTGACCCATCAGAGCGATAAATGGCGAATCTATTCGTAGGGACATTTCCTTTTGATGCCCCAGAATGAATGCCCTGCAATGAAGCGATGGTGTTCAACGGAAAGACGATTGACAACAAAACATATTAATTTCTTTAGTAACAACGAAATGAGCATATATAATCGCTTGGTACTAAAAAGCAAGTACGAAAAAATAAACAAAACTACAATTTAACGACGACCAACTGTAAAATTTTGTTTTCATTTACACAAAAGAAAAAGGTAATGTTCTTTTTATGTTAAATTTCACACATTGATAATATTTCGATAATTGGGAATCTGGTGTGGTTGCCAAATTTTTGGCGATAATTACTTTATTTTGTTGCTCTTTAGTTTATGTTTGCGAAGGAAGTATTTCCTTCGCTCATAAATTGGCCACAAAGATTTAACGCCAATAGGGAAAGATAACCAGACTTCCAATCACCGAAATCTTCCCTTTTTTGTTTCTAATTTCACACATACGTTTAATACTTGAAAGTAAAATAATGGGCCAACTGAAAAAAAAGCTGCGAAATAATGTGAGAATTCTTATTAAAAAACTCGCCAAATCAACTTTAAAAGCTCCATTAGCATGTAACATAATAAGTTTAATAAATATATCGAGCCAAAATGCAAAATAAGAGAAAAAAAGCAACCATGAAGACGATGCAAGCTTAAAATTTTAATCTTCGCTTAGGTGGTAAGAAAATACATCGCCAAGTTAACAAGAAGTTCTGTCAAGAACTAAACGAGCCTACTTTCCCGTACATCGACATCGGCATTCTCGCATCTGATCATTATTCTCTTGATTATCTGAGACTTAAAATTATGTCAAACATACCTTTTTAGCACTTAGAGCTGATTTCGAAAAGCAAAATATACCCCTTTCATCAGATGAAATAGACACGTAAAAAGTAATTAACGAATAAATAAAGTTTTGTCGCACCTTTTAAAGAGTAACTGTTACAGTTCCTCCATAGAAAAAATCCTCCATCGTTTTCAAAAAAAAAAAAAAATAAATAAAATAAAATAATAATAATAATAAAATAAATAAATAAATAAATAAAAGTACAAAGAGCATCAAAACACATTTTATCAAAGAAAGAAAATAAAAAAAGAAAAAAAAAACTCGTCCGTTAATAAAATGTCTCGAATTTCACTTTTAATCTGTTGCCAGTTGTTAAATATAACTAAAGAATAAAATGTTCTCGTGAATGAAAAATTTTTGTTACAAAAAAAATCGTCTGCAAAAAAAAAAAAAATAATAATAATAATAAATAAAATAAAACAAATGAAAAAATAAACAAAAAATCGTCTGCACGTTCAGTCATTTTTTTTTTCTGAGCCTGCATTTCCGCCATGTTCGCGGAGTCGGAGTTGGAATCAGAGTCTTCACAGAAGATTACTCAGAAAAGTACTTTACAAACATTATTTATCAAAACCATTTTCTTACAAAGGTAGTTTGAAGGAAATCCGAAATGGTTCAAATCAAAAAGCGAAATATGGGAATGTATGGGAAAGCCTCTCCGAGATCTTTCAAACAAAAAAAAGTTTATTCCATTCGGACGGTTCACTCAAAAGTTATTAGGTGGGGAAAGGTTGCTTGAGCGGTTCAATGTTGAACGAAAAATTGTTCAAATCGAAAATGTAGATACGGGAATGAAGTATCCTTGAAAAGATCTTTCGAACAAAAAAAAAATTTGTTCAAATCGGATTGTTCACTCAAAAGTTAGCATCGCGGGACCGGTTGTTTGAACGGTTCAAAGTTGAACCAAAAAGTGTCCAAATCGAAAAATCAAATATGGGAATGAGCTGCACTCGCTGAGATCTTTCGAACAAAAAAAAATTTATTCCATTCGGACAGTTCACTCAAAAGTTATTAGGTGGAGAAAGGTTGCTTAAACGGTTCAATGTTGAACCAAAAGTGTTCAAATTGAAAATTTAAATACGGTAATAAAGTATCCTTGCCGAGATGCTTCAAAAAAAAAAAAAAAGTTTGTTTAAATTGGACTGTTCATTCAAAAGTTATTAGGGGTGACAGCTTGATTGAGCGGTTCAATGTTGAACGAAAAATTGTTCAAATCGGAAATGTAAATACGGGAATGAAGTACCCTTGAAAAGTTCTTTCCAACAAAAAAAAGTTTGTTCAAATCGGACTGTTCATTAAAAAGTTAGTATCGCGGGACCGGTTTTTTGAACGGCTCAAAGTTGAACCAAAAATTGTTCAAATCAAAAAATCAAATATGGGAATGAGCTGTACTCGCCGAGATCTTTCCAACAAAAAAAAGTTTGTCCAAATCGGAATGTTCATTCAAAAGTTATTAGGGGGGGACAGACAGACCGACCGACCGACCGACGCACAAATTCCCCATCTCAATACCCTACTTTCAAATTTTTAATTTTTCGATATTCATTTTACCTTTTTATTTTTTTAACTTGGCGATATTTTTTGGACGTGGCGATATTTTTTTTAACTTGGCGATATTTTTTGGACTTGGCGATATTTTTTAGATGCATTAAGCTACTTTTAATACTTTTTTCGTCTTTCTTTTATTTTTAACGGGAAAGTAGGCTAAAAAACGTACCTATAACTGAAACGTACATACTACCAAAGATCTCGGTTATTGAAATATTCCCAAAAGCTTTACGGAGAACAAATTCTTGATGTGCTTTTCAAGATATTAGTGCCATAGTCATTCCAAAATGTCCATTAAAATGTAAAAAAATCGCCAAATAAATTAATTTGACCATCTAAACTCATCAAAAGTTTTGATGGAACTATCGTTCCAAAATAGCCATTTATCGGTCTGCGGTGCCAGTGTCGTTTCATAGTTTAATTATATTTGAATCAATTAAAATGAAAAATAATTCGCTAACTAATTAAAACAAGCCGTTAAAATGCAGAATAAACCAGCAAATCGAACAAGCGTTTAAATGACGTTAAAACATAATAAAATAGAATTGAATGCCAAATTGTAAAATTGTCGCCAACAAATTAAATTTTAATTTTGTCTTTTATTATCTGATTTGTATATAATGTTAGTTACCACAAAATTCGATAGATGTCACTAGGCGACATCTATCCGTTTTTATCCCAAGGATTTTGATCAAATGAAACAGATTGTATAAAACGCTATCTAGTGAAGCCTTGGTATTACCGTCACTTGTAAACCTTTATGACGATAACATCCAACAAATCGCAAAAGCAGTTATGAGGATCCATGGAGTTATTTAGTTCGGCTAAGTCATAGACGCGACAAAAAAAAAAAAAAAAAAACTCAAAATTTCAAAATAATGCCTCAAATAAATAAAATCTTCGGTTTTTTTAATGCCAATCCCGCCAAGCGACCACTTTTTAGTTAAAACAAAACCGCATTAATTCTGTTTGTTTTGTAAAGGCTTCTTCTATCTCAACTCGCAAACTTGATTGCGAAAAATATGATTTGCATTTTTCAGAAACAAATTCAAAGTTTATTAGCATTCTATTTTTTTTTTCTTTTAGTAGTGCGAGTGCTACTAGTATAATTAAGAACTGTACTTGTACTAAATTTTATACTAAATAGTAGAGCCGCGACATAGACAGGCCGACGCATCAAGATTGTTTCACCACTTTGGATATTTACTTTCAATTTCTCATTGCTACAAGTTAGGGTTACCAGAAAAAAGTTTTGGCACATTGCTAAGCTTTACCAAATCCACAGGATGCTAATAATTGCCACGAAATAAATAAATTTTGAAGCTTGAGGCTCCCGGGGCTCAGCCCCTCATCCTCCAGTGTGCTATTATTGAAGGTTTCCCCGGATGGGGACATGGCTATTGTTCATCGCAGGATTGATTGCGTGGATGCACGAGGGTATTGACTTCCTCTCACGAGAGTACCAGACTAATATACAAAAAGATAGTTGTACAAATTTCTTTTCTTTTTCATTGTTTTGTTTGTTTGTTTTAATGCATGTACAAATAAATAGTTTTAAATTTTCCCTTGGTTCTTTTCTTTTTTTTTTTTTTCACTAATTCAAAATAATAATAAAATAAAACAGTATTAAAATAGGAATAATAAAAAGAATAAATAAATAAATTGAATTAAATAAAAGAGAGAAGCAAAAGGCTCCCAGCCAGAGTGCATAAGAAATAAATCGAGTTGTGAAGTGGGGAGAGTGGCCCCACAGCGGATCCACAGACCCTACCTCGACACTGATACTAGGCTAGCAGAGCACGAGGCCTGCGAGAATTTGCTGGATCCAACGGGTCATACAAAGGCAGGTTGTCCAGAAGGGGATTGCCCACACGAGGGATGTTAGTGTGAAATTTCTTGGCGAGCTTTTTGCAGAAGTCACGGAGAGTCGGGATGCCAACTTCTTCCACTAATTTATCTGTACGAATGTACCAGGGAGGATCGCAGGCAGCTCTGACCATTGTCCTCTGAAGGTTCTCAATTCGGTTAAAATCAGAAACTGCAGAAGTAGCCCAGATGGGCGCTCCATAAGTAATAATGGGTCTTAAACAGGACTTATAAATGAGCAGTTTATTATCCGTTGATAAAACGCTCTTTTTGTGCAAGAGACAATTTAGAGGTCTTTTAGAAGTTAGGTATTTTTTGCGTACCTCTTCAATATGAGGTCTCCAAGTCAAGTTACGGTCGAAAGTTACGCCTAAATATTTTGCCTGCTTAGACCAGTCAATCGGGTCGGTATAAAGATGTAGCTTAATGGGAGGAAGATCAGCTGTTCTTGTGAAGAAACAGGTAGCTATGCTTTTATTAGCATTAATTTTAATTTTCCAAGTCCTGAGCCAGATATCTAGTTGTATGAGATGGTTTTGTACAGCTGAAAAGGCTTGATAGAGACCCTGTGCGGAGGCTAGTATCCAGGTATCATCTGCGTAAATGGCAAGATGTGTGTTGTCCATGTGTGGGATATCGTTCGAGAAAATAGAGTACAGAGTAGGGCCTAAGAGGCTGCCCTGAGGCACCCCAGCCCGTACACGTCTGGGTGATGAGAGGGTCTCTCTCACTCGAACGACGAAGTGCCTATTCGTTAGATAGGAGCGAAGAATGTTTATGAGTGCATGGGGAATCCCAAGGTGTATGAGTTTGTAAATAAGTGCGTCGATCCAGACCCTATCGAATGCCTTCGCTATGTCAAGAAAAAGTCCAATAGTTTTTTGTTGGTTCATCTGCCCTTCTCGGATAATTTCAGTTACTCTAAGGAGTTGGTGGTTAGTAGAGTGCTTCTTACGGAAGCCGAACTGCTCGGCTTGTATGACATCGTGATCCGCAAGGAATGCAAGAAGTTTATTCAGGATGCAAAATTCAGTAAGTTTGGACAGTGCTGGGAGTAAGCTGATTGGACGGTATTCTGCCGGTTCCGCTGTTGCTCTCTCCTTTTTAGGGATGGTGATAACTATTGCAGTCTTCCACCCCTGTGGAAAATAACCCAACGAAATTATTTTATTGATAAGTTGTGTTATATAAAAGATGGTGCGAATTGGCAAATTTTTGATAAGGGTATTGGTTATTCTGTCCACGCCTGGGCTTTTCTTTTTCTTGCATTTTTTGACATAGCTCAGAACATCCGAGGGCAAAATCTGGATAGTATTGTTAGCGTGAGAAGTAGTGAAATAGTTATGTAGTGTGATGTTGACTAATTGTTCTGTATCGTTGTGTCTGGTGTTGTTTGGAGTGAACTGCATTTCGAAGTGATCGGCGAAAACCTCCGCCTTCTCACTATCAGTAACTGCGGTTAAAGTGCGGCCTCCTGGGAGAGTTGCGCCTTTAAGGGGCGGAATGTGTCTATAAATCCCCCTATGCCGCTTGACAGCTTTCCAAATGGAATTGTCATCTGCAGTAAGAGAGGAAATATATTGTGTCCATGAGTCATTTTTTTGCCTTTGTATTGCTTGTTTAACTAGTTCCTGGGCTCTCTTATACTCAGACTTGGAGGCAGGATCCTTGAAAAGCTGAAAACTTTTACGAAGTTGATTTTTTGCACGAATTAGGTTTCTAATGGGGAGGGGTAATTCATTAGCATAGCTTTGTTTCAAGATGGGAGTGGAGGTTTTAGTGTGAATATTGTTGATTGTATTAGTTAGATTAAGAACAGCAGAGTCAAGCTCAATCCCAGTACTGATGTCCTGAAAATTAAAGTGTATATAATTCAAGTATTTACGAAAACTGGGCCAGTCAGGTTTCGAGGCGTGTGGCAGTGCTGTATTTACTGTACCCGTGTCGAAAACAAACTTGACCGGGTTATGATCCGAGGAAAGCTTCGTAAGCGAAGTTACCTCACAATTGTATGGGAACAATTTGATCAATCCGAAGTCAATCGTTGTCGCACTGGTAGCAGTGATACGTGTTGGTGTAGGAGGAGCTGCAATATTAATTCCTGCCCTTTGGGCAAAGTCGTAAATAGTTTTGCCAGTTTGGGTGATTCCACTGCAGCCCCAAAAGGTATGGTGTGCGTTAAAGTCTCCACAAACTATTGTGCTGTGAGGATATCCGAAGAGTGCCTCTAGGTCCCTGAGGAGTTTCGAAGCTTTTTCTTTCGGTCTCATGGATCTGACTGTTAGGCCATATGCAGAGACAATTGTGATGGGACAAAAGCCTTTAGGTGTAATAGTGATGGAGGTGGCTTCAAGTGCCAAAAGGCTTGGCGTTATGTTCTGGTGATGAGGAATTGAGCTCTTAACATAAAGTACAGAAGTACATTGAAGCAAACAGTACATTGAAGCAAAAATGGGTCACCGGTGTCCCACTGAACGAAAAACCGATTTCCCATGAATATTTTACCTTTTACGCAAAAAGGGACACCACTGTTCTGTGCTGTATTACATAACCAGAAAATTATTAAAATGCTAAATTTAATATTTTACTCTTATTTTACCGTAAATTAATGCAGAGTAATGAACAAAGTATGAAAAATACGTTGATAAAAATTCTGCGTCAAAGGGTTAATCCATGCCCACCGTAAAATCACACCCAATTTCATTTCATTTGTCGCCGAAGGCGCGGGAGGGATTGATGAGATTATATGCAGAGTCCCTGTTCTCCAGTACACATTTAGTCCAGTTGGTTTTGACTTTCACTTCACTTGACACTCCAAGGTTCCCCCCGTACATACCGCAACTCGTGGTTTAACCGGGATGGGGCCTTGAAGAGCGCTCTGTTCATTTTTGAACAGACCCAAGGGCCGAGCAGACCCTTGGCCCAGCATCCCCCTGAGGTATCGTTTCACTTAAAGGATTTTATGACCACGAACATTTTTAACGTCCCCCAGCCACCATTTATGAAGACTGTGGATCTTTGATCAACTGGGCTTCCTCTATATGATCGGCCCGGAACCCTCCGGTTACGAGTCCGATGACTTACCGATCGGACTACAAAATCCAAAACTTTATCTAAATACAAAATTTTATCAAAATTGTTTGAGCCGTCTTCGAGATCCGAAATATATATATACAAGAATTGCTCGTCTAAAGATATTAGATGTAATTTTGTTTCGAAACTTAATATTTTAAGAATGAGTTTCATATTTATTGATTTTTTACCTGAAATATCTTACTAAACACTCTTGAGGAGGAAAAAAAGTATTTTATAACTAACTATAACACTTTTATGCTCAATTTTAAAATCGCACTTGAAAAGTAAAGTAATCTGATTTTTATATACTGTAAGTTACCATAAAATTCAATAGATGTCGGTGGATAATTACCACTGCTTTTATCCCAACAGCTTGTTATCTAGTGAAGCCTTGCTTTAACGTTTCAAAAACAATAACAATTTAACGTTGCCAAATACCATAATTTGAACTTGCGCTGATGTGATTAAATATGAAATCCAATTGTTATAACAAAACGTGGTCGCCACGGAAACAGTATAACAATGAAAGTAATCATAAAGAAAATGGCGCAATAAAAGCTTCTCAAACTTTCAATGAAGGCACAAAAAAACGGGGTTTTTTGTGAAAACTCGCGTTTTTACAGAAAAAACGCCGACGTAGATGAACTCAGAAACCAAAACTCTATCTAAATACAAATTTTTATCGAAATCGTTAGAGCCGTTTTCGAGATCCGAAAAATAAATATATATATAAATAAATAAATATATATACAAGAATTGCTCGTTTAAAGATATTAGATTAAGGTTGCTAATAATTGTTCACACTGAAAAAATACTAAAACGCGACACTTTGACAGAAGAGACAACCACTCAAGCACTCAAAAACACGAGCTGTATCCAAAGTGGTCAACTTAATGCGTCGGCTCGTCTATAAAGGGCCTTACTAAATAGTTCTTCTAACTCTTGTTGATAAAATGTAATAAATTAAGGCCCCGGCTCTATAGTAAATGAATGTATGATTTTCATTCAAGATTTGCGCGAGCGTTGTTTTAATCTACTTTGCAACTAAATTTCAGTTTATTTATTTGGCCACAAATTCAATCGGTACGGTGCTGTAATTTTTAGATTGCTTTCTCGTTGTGAGTACTTTTACATTTTAGATTTTCACTTATTTTATTTTATTTATTTATTTTTGCTGCTGTGGGAATTCTTTAATAGTTGAGCTTTTGGTACAATCTCAAATTTTTAAACAATAATTCTAACGGCAATATTAGCAGGTACTTTTCCATAATAGGCTTGGCGCCTTGTTTGCATTCTATCTTGGTGAAAACAAAAGAATAACGTTTGCTTACGGCCATGTTTGCTTCTCTTTCTCTGATTTTATATTTTGGTGGAAATTTTAATGTTCATTCATGATTCGATGTTTGGTATAATATATGACACTTCAATGGCGCTTCCATTTTCGTTCTATTTAGGTGGCAAATTGGTACTTTTCTGTTAAAGGGATGCTTTTTGGTGTTTTTTTTTTTTTTTTGGCGAATTTTAATTCATTTATCGCTGTTGCAGACAAAAAAAATTCGTAGTTGACATCATTCAACAAATTCAAGTTTCAAAGTCTAGGGTTTGCCATAAACTTGCAGATATCGCAGATCGCTTTTTGCAGTTATTCTATTGTTACCAAGAGTGCACACCGGAAGAGTGCAGCCGCCAATGTCGCCAAGCGAAGCGAATGACAAATCTGTCAACCAGGAGCGCCCCGAAGGGAGGTCCAGGGAGGTCACCGGGACCTCCCAAACATCTTCCTCATTCGGCAAAATCGGACAACGATTCGGCACATTCATGAATCGCATTGAAATATTTTTTGCAATCTTTCTTTTTTTTTGCTATACATTTGTCATCTTTGAAATGAGAAGATCCGATTAATAAAAATATATCTCATTCTTTCATTGACGTTAATTACTATGAACCAAACCGTTTCTTTCCTTGGCGCCTTTCAGTGAATTCCATAGTGTGTGTAACATGACTCCAGACAAGACGGATAATTAGGGAAAATGCTGCAATGCATAAATGTTGCACTTTGAACGCGAAGAGCTCTAATATTATGTGCGGTGACTTCAGTTTTTTTTTTTTTTTTGCTTCAGTAGCAGATTTTCTCATTTCTCGCACTGAAAAATATTAGTTGCTTAGCTTCATTTATTTAGTTCCATTTCTTGACTTTCTTCACTACGAAAAAGAATCGACCGTCGAACTAGTTCAATATTGTTTTTCCTTTTAATTATAGCACTGAAATACATCTATCTGTTTTTCTTATTTTATTGATTTTGCTTGCAATGAAGATAATTCGTAAACGATATAAAGTTGAATGTTTAATTTGTGGAACTAATTTTGATGACGATTATAAACGAAAACATAAGGAACTTTGCCATGGTGGAAGACATATCTCTGTGAAACTTGCTGGAGCTCCAAAAAATCCATTTGATGGCTGCAAGAAAAAAAAAATAAAGACTGCTTCAAGCAGCGAATTATCATCGCTTATTAACGGTTAGTTTTAAATTGACCTTTTTTTCTTCCTCTTTTAATTTGTTTCAATGCACTTTTTACTCACTGATTTAAATCAATGGCCATAGGACTCCCACACTTGAGAGCCTGCCGCAATACATTTTGGGAGCCCATTGTTCAACATGAACATTTTTTCATGTGCAGTTTAAATTCCTTTCCGGGCTCTTGTGTCACAGTTGCGACATGTGTGACTTGGTAAATCCGCCACCGATCTCAATAACTAGAAACAAATTTAATTTCTGCGTTGAAGGTCGTCATGCCTTTGGAAAAAATTTTAGCCAAAAATTAATTTTAATCTTTGTTCAAATTTTTTTTCAGACATTATGCTTTTTTCTTAGAATTTAATAAAATTATGTTTTCATCACTTTCAATAAATTATGCATGTAATATATGAAGAAATAGTGTTGAAAAAAAAAAAATCCCGTTATATAATTTCGTTGATTCGCCATTGAAAAATAAGCTACTAATATGCAATATTTTATACTAGCGGTACCCGCACGGCTTTGCCCGTGGTATAAAATTAAAAGTTCATTTGTAAAATAATTGATATATCAGAAAAAATGCTCTATTTTAGTTTTATTCAACTATAATTCCTTCAAAGTGATATAAAGATCTGAAATGGACCCCACACTACTTAATTTTACGTGTAAATTTCTTAGTAGATGCCTTAAGTGCTAAAATAGTGCTTGGAATGAGCAAGATAACAATTCAAACATTTGTAGCCCTAGTTTGCTACGAAACAATGCAAAAAAATATTTTACAATGATTAATCTCCTAAAGATCGTCGTTTTTAACATCATTCAGTGGATTTTTCGCAAAATATCGCCAACAGCGCCAAATTGAACCTAAATCAAAAAAAAAAAAAAAATTCGCCAATTTGGCGTCAAATATTTGGCGATCAAAAGCTTGGCGATATATCGCCAAGTGGTCGCGCCAATTCATATCACTTTTGTTAACCAATTCATATCACCTTGCATTGAAAACACTGATTTACCCGATAAATGGGGTAAAACACCCCCTTAGAACATTCGAATGCAACCCCAAGGGAGATGGACAAAAATAAGCCAAAAGAGAAAATAAGAACAGTTTTGTTGATAACAGAAACCAACAGAAATCTTACCAAAGTTTAAAAGAAGAAGAAAGTTTTCTTTCCCAGCTTAAAAAACAAAACAATACATTTTCCGAAACGAAACACTTTAAAAAAACGATGCAATATCGAAATTGATACGATATTTCTTTAATCTGTGCTTTAGGTACCCTTTTCTCGCTAAATGAACGATAGGCGCGCCAAGCGTGGTAACCCTAGCTATTTTGCGTAGTTGACTTTTTGAAAACGCGCCAAGCAGGGTCCCAAAGCATCTTCACCGGGAAAAAGACAGGGTTGCCAGAGAATTGGAACAAAAAATACTATACCTCCTCTAAAAAAAATATTACAAAATACTACTGTTTCCAAACGTTGCCAAAATCAATGTTGCTGAAATGCGAAATCTATGAAAATGGAAAAAAAAAATCCGCCAAATCTTTTAATTAAGTCATTATTATATTGGAAACAGGGTTGCCAGAAAAATACTACGCTCCTTATTTGGGCCGAAAAAATACTACCGTAGAATCAAAAATACTACGTCTGGCAACCCTGGAAAAAGAACGAAACAAAAATAAGTATGAACACGTAGCCATAGTAACAACATGAAAAGTTGATTTCCGTTGATAAAATAATTCTTTTCATCTCTCTTTTCAAACAAATTTTATTATCGAGCTGAACCATTTTAGAATCGTTTGGCTTGCTTTACTGAAGGTAAGCCTTGAATTTCGGGATTCTAAAAACAATTGTTACAGCTCTCCTGATGATCGTAGAAACTTCGAAAAAACTTCATTTTGTGCAGAAAATTCCAAGCTTTCGAATGACATAAGACTTGAAAATGTGTGTGAAATATTTCTTCCCTATTTTATCGAATTTCCGCTAAGAATTCGAATAGAAAAAGAACGAAATGGAATTTTCGAAAAATCGCTTCGAGGTGCAAAACTACATGCTACAAACTAATTTTGTGCCAAGTGGCATGAAAATCGACCGAACGGTTTTGGCGCTACGCGCGTAACAGACAGACAGAAGGACAGACAGAACCACCTTCAGCTTTATTATTAGTAGAGAAGAGATAGAGAAGATAGAGAATCTGTCTTGCCTGTGGCTTACATTATTAAAATTCGTTTTGAAAATTTCGGAGGGGGCTGCAGGCCTGTCAGCCCACCCCCTGAGTACGCCACTGTTTCTTGCAGTCAATATGTTTTAATCTGTATAATATATATATAAGAAATCCAATCAATCGCTTTGACGATTCAGCATACAACCCCGTTGTTAGTTATCGAAGTTCTTTTTTTTTTTTCTTTTTTTAAGTTACACCAATCGTCCTTTCTCACAAAGTAATGATATTAAGTTTGTGTACATACTCGTATTTTTTTCATTTGGCACATTTTGAAGTTCCATTCGGCAAATTGAGAATTTCCCCCTCCCAAAAATTTAAGCTCGTGGCGTGCTGTCAATGGAACAAAAGTCCGCTCAACGGTAACCAAGTGTGGTTGGAAGAAATTTGGCGGAATTATACATTATTTAGCGATACATTATTTGGCAGTTTTTCGCTTGCTCCCGGCTAACGGATAAGTACCGTTTATTCTAGGTGGAATTTTTTAGAATTTTTAATGACTTAATTTATTATTTGATATCGGTTTTTAATCTTTCTTAATGACTTGTCTTTCTTAAAAGTCGGTCAATAAGACAAAATAATGGATGTTATCGCCGAACTAGTTTCTGTGTAGCTTTGAGCTAACGTGGCAGCACAAAAAATAATGAGAAGAATACCAAGATTTAAAATTCGCCAAAAGACGTAGATAAAAGGAAAAATGCCTTTTCCTTTTCGACAAAAAGAAGTGGACGAGGATTGAGATTGCGGTTGAGCCAACTTTTACTTTCCTGGATGCTTATAAGAGGTCAACAGGTGTCTCCACGCAACGAATCTCTTAGTTGCGTAATTCTCTCACCCCCATTGCTTATCCGACGTAATCCGTTCGAATGAATATAAGGAGATTATTGGTTCCGGTTGGCGATTTCGCTCTGTTTCGAGTTAGAGTGCTCACTGAAACGATGTATGTACAAGTAAAAACGACATGATACTTAAGTCAGAAAAAAAATCTGGAAAAAGTTTACTGTGAAAATGGAAAGCCAAAAGTTTTCGTTAAGGTGAAATGAATGAGAGTCGGGAAAATTTATGTGCTACTTTACAGTTCATCGCGGCTCACTTTTTTTTTCAACTTAGCGATTGTTTTTCGTTTAGTTCAAAGTTACATTTGGTGATTCTATATGTTTTTTAAAAATTACTTTTACTCAAAGTCAGTTTAGAAAAAAAGAAAAGTTCGATTAAAGTGAAAAATAATCTGCTCTAAATAATTAAACTAACCTCATTAAAAGTAAAATAATTCTCCAAATTTTAATAATAATAATTTTGATGAAAAAATATTAAATAACATGAAACATCCCATCAAAATATTTTGCTAAATCAACTCTACTTTTTTTTTGTTTGCAATAGTAAAAAATAAATTAAAATCGCCAAAAATAAAAAAAATCGCCAAGGGTCGTACGGTACAATTCCATTTCACCAGCGCAAGCAATAAACTCACCACCAGCATAGTCGTCAAGAAAGAGGCAACCGACATCTAACGGGTTATAGCTGCTTGTAACCTTTTACCGTGTTGCTTGTGTGTTGTTGCCAATGAGTCAGCTTGGCGAGATTTGCGCCGGTATAATAAAAAAATACCAATCGGTACCTTTAGCGGAAATGTACTGGATGAAATGCTATTCATAATGCAAAAAAAAGGGGGGGGGGAACAGAAGTATTAAATTTGTTCAGTATCTAATCAAGTAAGATAGACAAACGAAGAAAAACTAAATAAACAATTCTAAGAACAACATTAAAGGCAAACATTATTTTAAAAAATCTGGTATGGACCCCACACTACTTCCTTTTACGTGTAAATTTCTTTGTAGTTGCCTTTAGTGTTAAAAAAAGTGCTTGGAGTGAGCAAGGTAACAATTCAAATATTTACTCCCCTAATCTGCCACGAAACAATGCAAAAAAATATTTTACAATGGTTAATTTTCTAAATATTGCTGATTTTAATATCATTCAGTGAATTTTTCGCAAAATATCGCCAATAGCGCCAAGTTGAACCCAAATTCAAAAAATAATTTTTTCGCCAAATTTGTTGCCAACTTGGCGATATGTCGCCAACTTGGCGTCAAGCACTTGGCGACCAAAAGCTTGGCGACATATCGCCAAGTGATAACGCCAATTCATATCACTTGAGTCTGAATTGAAATTAACACTGATTTTCCCCAAAAAAGGGGTAAAACATCCCCTTGGGAACATTCGAATGCAACCACAAGGGGAGGTGCACAACTAGACCATCCTCAGAGCCTATTACTACGTAAAAGGAAAAAATTAACTAAGAAATTTAAAACAAAGACTGTGTGTGTGCTGATGAATGACATAGAATATTTGGCGCATTTTTAAAATGTTACGCTAAACTAGTCAAAACGGTACTTACGTGTTAACTCCACCCAGCGGCGTACGCAGACCAACCATTTCAGGGGGGGCTGTGAGCAAAATTCATCAGGCAACTTTTTAAAATGAAAGTTTCAAAAGCACTTTTAGATGATCCTTAATAATTATGTGTGTGTGTGGTTGCTTTCCTCGGAACTACTTTGAAACTAGAGCTCAAAAATTTCAATTATTTTGATGAAATTGGCAATGATTGGGTAAATATAGGCTCAGGGATGTTACCCGGAAAAGTTTCCAAAATTAAAGTTGTAAAAATGCGATCGCAGGCCATCTTTGGAGTATCGATAAGAGAAAGAATGAGAATTCAAAACTCACTCCGTTAATTTTCAAGAAGTTAATTTTCAAGGAACTCCAACAGCACATTTTTAATTTATCTGATCGTTTTTGTTCGGAAGTTTTTCGAACCTTTGGTAATGTTGGGGGAATGAACGGGGCTCTGGGGCTCGCCGTGGCACTGTTTTGAAGTCGACGCAATCTGGACAGTGTCACCGGAGAGGGGTCGGGTCTCTCCCTTCAAAATTTTTTTCGAAATTGCAGCCCTAAAAATACAATTGTATACCATCTTTGATAACGCTGGGGAGTGGGATGCGGTTCGGGTCTCTCCCCCCAGGAAGTTTTGCAGTTCAAAAATGCAATTTTTGGCGCCTTTTAGTAAGGACTGTTGTGCTTCATACAGTTTCTTTTTATCCAAAAACATTTTTCTTGTCTGCAATGAACTTTTCTATTTCCTTTTCTACCTCTAAACTTTACCCATTTTTATACTTAGTTTTCCCCTTGCAAAACTTTTTCTCGTGATGTGTTTGAGCAAAGCAGGGAAAATATATTTTTTAAATACATTTTTAAATATATTCGTTACAGAATTTCGGGGTGGGCTGCAGTCCTGTCAGCCCACCCCCTGAGTACGCCACTGACTCCACCACAGCTACAGATTTGGCGAATAAAACAAATTTGGCAGTTTATTTGGCGGATTTCTTTTGGCGGTATTAGATAACTGCATGTGCGTGCGAACAACAACAGCCAAAAAAAAAAAAAAAAAACCTCCAAATAAATCGCCAAATCTGTTTTCACCGCAAAATTTGTAGCTGCGGTGGAGTTAATGCGTAAGTACCGTCAAAACAAAGTGCTTTTTACTGTCTTCTAAACTATATACTAGTAGTACCCGCACGGCGATGCCCGTGCAATAAATGTGAAGGAAGTTAACTAAATAAAGTTTAACTCACTCTTAAGACTTTTCTTCTTTTCGTGTGTGTGTGTGCGTGTGACGAACTTATTTATTTTTAGCGAAATTTTTACGTTTCAATGGAACTTTTAACACAGCTGTAGTGCCAAGATTTTCGAAAACTCTCAACGACCACAACAATTTTGCCCTCGAAATTTGATATAATTCACCGATTTAACCGTAATTTTAATGTAAAATTGGTCGCCAAATCTAAATTGATTAACATAGGGAACCGATTGTATCAAGTAGCTCAACCACAACCATTCTTCCATGATTTTAATGTGAACATTAAAAGGAAAGAAATATAAGGTCTTTCGCACCATCTCTTTGAAGTGACTGCAATCTAACAGTGACCCTAAAGCAAGATTTCAGTGGCTGCTGGGAGGTTTGGTAAATTTCCCGATTGTTGCCAAACTTTACGTCGCCAAATACGAAGAGTAACTGAAAAGCGGTGTTACCGAAAATGTCAGAATGGAATTATTATTGTTAAAATTTTAGTGATGGCGGCATTAAATACATGTTTTAAACATGCAATAAAATACTCTTTAGACTGCGAACTGCTATTCTTTACCAGAGCGTTTTCTCTTTCTTTGATTTGGAGAAAGTAGTGTTTTACTGGCAGGGAGGTTTGGTAAATTTCCCGACTGTTGCCAAACTTTACGACGCCAAATACGAAGAGTAACTGAATAGCCATCGCTATTTTTTTTAACAATAATAGTTCCATTTTGACGTTTTGCGGTAACACCGAATTTTGAGGAAGTCAACTGAATAAATCAAGACACACGGCAGTGTGTCAGCCAAGTTCGCGCTGCACATCTGCTAGTGTATCTTTACACGAACCATTTCGGGCTACTTTCGACCCCTCCGTTTCTCAAGAACTACTTCATCTACATGCTTTAAATTTTGTAAGTCTATTAGAGTGACATAGAACACCCATAATCCTAAATTTTATGAATATATCTCTTTTAGTTTTAAAGTTATTAATATTTGAAAAGTGAAAATATGGCGATTTTCTTATTTAGATTATACACTCACTCATCAAAATGTTTACCTACTTCCAAGTGTCTCAGAATCTTAAAATTTGGCATCAAGGTATATTTCCATACACTAACTATGGGAAAAATCTAAAAAGTCCAAAAACTACATTAAAAAAGCAAGAAAAAAAGCATTTTTTTTTAATGAGTATCTTGGCGCGATTTATAAATGGTTCGTCAAACAAAAGCGCCAAAATGCTTGTAAAACGTTGCCAAAAATAAAATACTTAAGTTTAAAATCAAATGTTTTATTGTAAGCTGTTTCAAGGCTTAGTTTGCCTTGACGGAAGATTAAAATGGTTTATCAAGATGAAATAAATCATTCGAATTCTTGAGATTGACTATGCCACCTTGCGGTGACTTAAGATATTAACCTAGTAGTTAAAAATTCTATTCTCTTTTAAAAAATATAGGGTAAACACGAAGAAAATTTACTTATTTCGGATGTCGTCTGGTTGCAATCCTAGTACTTTAGGTCAGCGACTTAAACTTTATAATCTGGTAACAATGCATCAATATTGCTACATTCGAACGTTGCTGAAAAATCTGTATCTAAGTATACCGCTCTTCAGTCTTTTAACTCAATTAAAAATATATGTGTAAAATGAAAAACAAATGAAGGACAGTATTTATTCAGTAGTATATTAATTTGTGTCTAAATGAAAGTATAACCGTTACTTCGGCTTTTCAAAAATGCATGATATCCCAACAAAAACATAAATGTGAAAAAGGAGCCAAGTTCGGTTGAAACAACGTTGGGCAGTTTGAAGCAGCAGTGCCACCGACAAAAGAGTTGAAATCTAACAGGCTCCAAGTTCTATAGCTGTTCTGTTAACTACAGTTGTGAGAGTTATTGAAATGTTCATTAATTTATTTTAATAACCTTTCCTTTCATATCGGTTTCGGAACTGGGCAAGTTTTAATCGTCACGAAGTTACGTTCAAAAAAGTCCGACTTCCGTCAGTTAGAAATGAATTTGCCAAGTTCCGAAGCCGATATGAAAGGAACTAACGAAATGTTATTAAAATAAATTAATGAACATTTCAATAACTCTCACGACTGTAGTTAACAGAACAGCTATAGAACTTGGAGCCTGTTAGATTTCAACTCTTTTGTCGGTGGCACTGCTGCTTCAAACTGCCCCCCGAACTTGGCTCCTTTTTCACATTTATGTTTTTGTTGGGATTTAAATTTACTCTAACCCCCTCTGAAGAAAAATTATTGTATCCTTTAGTTCAAATGCGCTCCACAACCTTTTAAATTCCACTTAAAGTTATGTTAAAGTTTAAATCAATTCGCCAAATAAATATAAAAGACAGAAAGTTAAGTAGGTAACAGGAGATATTAATTAACCAAATTGAATAAATTTTCAAGGCTTAAATCTATACGTTAATTTAAACCACAAAGTAACTTCAGGGACAAAAAAACAACTGATCTGGAAAATGGACCGAGTGTTTCAGTATTGCGTACATAGTTAAGCCTTGAAAATTGACTAAATTTGATTAATTAATATCTCCTGTCCTAATTAACGGAGAAAAACGTGCTAAAACTTTTCTTTTTCAGAAAAAAAAACCCTTTCCAGCAATATATAATGTCATGGGGTGGGGGAAGGTTTCCCCCCCTCAATTATGGCGGATACACCAAAAATGAGACTAATTAATTAATTTAAAAATAACTGATTCGAAATTTAAAATTTCGCTTTCGAGGTGCATTACAGGGGTTTACGTTCGAATTTTTGGGCCAAGTTTCAGGTCTGTAGGTGCTGTAGGGGCTTCTGGCCAGCGGTTACAAACGAACACCGTCATCTTTATATACATAGATAGATATAAAGATGACGGTGTTTGTTTGTTTGTTCGTTTGTACGTTTGTAACCGCTGGCCAGAAGCCCCCACAGCACCTACAGACCTGAAACTTGGCACAAAAATTCGAACGTATCCCAGTAAAATGCACCTCGAAGGTCAAATTTTAAATTTCGAATTAGTTATTTTTAAATTAATTAATTAGTCTCATTTTTGGTGTATCCGCCATAATTGAGGGATGAAAACCTTCCCCCTCTCCAAAACATTATATATCGCTGGAAAGGGGTTTTTTTTCTGAAAAAGAAAAGTTTTAGCACGTTTCTGTCCGTTAATTAGAACAGGAGATATTAATTAATCAAATTTAGTCAATTTTCAAGGCATAACTCTGGACGCAAAACTGAAACACTAGAGCTAATTTCCAGATCAGCTGCTCTTTTGTCCCTGAAGTTACTTCGCAGTTTAAATTTGCGTATAGATTTAAGCCTTGAAAATTTATTCAATTTGAATAGGGTGAGTTCTGGTAAGTGCGTCCACGGGGTAAGTGCGTCCACTGGGAATTATATGAATACTGTCTTGAAATGGCTTCTGCAACACATCGACTATGTTAGGTAACTGTCTAATGATAATTTCAATAGGTAGAATTCAGGCCAGGATTCAATAGACGAAACACAATCAGAGACAACTTAAACGTCTTCAAAAAAACTCTGAAGTAAAGATTGAGAAGGTTTTGTTTCAGTTTCCCTTGTAGTCATACCAAGCAATTGAAGTAAAGAAATGCAAGTTGTTTCTTTTGAGTAATAGCTACTAATAACATACATGGGGTATTTTGATCAAATACTCTAACTAAAATTTGTTTATATGACGGTACGCACTTTCCCTTTCTTTAAGGTAAGGTGTGGCGGTGTGGGTAAGTGCGTACCATTATGATGGGGCAAGTGCGTACCACTATCATGAGGCATATGCGTTCTATTATTCGGAGCAAGTGCGTACCAGGCATGTTCGTACCATTACGTGGAAAATCCGACTCTCGTAATTCACCTTTAATTTTGCTTATAACTTTTTTATAAGCCGATTATAAATCCGACGTCATTTCCATCAAGTATTTATATTTACATTGAATGCGACGTAAGATTTCAATTTTATTCATTATCTCTGAAATATATTGACTTTTAAGTATCAGTTAGTAAATTTTTCGTTGAAAATAGCGATCATAAGCTATACAGGGGTCATAGCAGGGGAAAAAATATATATAGGAGTTTTAAGGAAAAAATATAGGAGTTTCCAAAATATATGTAAAGGAGTTTCAAAGAAAATATACAAGATCCGTAGCTAATTATATCGGAACTCCGAGATATAGAATACTAATATGTTTTGCAACACGTTTAAAAAAAAAGCATCATTCTCAGTAGGATTCTACATTGAATAAAATTATCGTAATGTGAAGAGTAACAGATGTGAGAACGTAAGAATTTCCACACATACAGAAAATAGTGAACTTCATATTTTCCTTTAATGTGTAATACATGGTGTATCTATATGTGGGCAATAGTCAATACATGTATTCTATCTTTAAATATCGAAAATTTAAAAAAACATTTCTTATTACGTTTTCTAAGAAAAGCATTGCATACTTTAACGTACAAAAAAATTTATTTTTTATTTTGTTCAAATTTTTCTAGAGGAAAAACTTTAACCTGTAACCGAAATCCAAGATTATATGAAGACCAAGTTACAATTTTTTTTTTTTAATTTTACAGCGGAGTCATTCCGTGTCAACTCAACACAGGGCTCAGACCTCACACCCTCAGATTTAGATGAAATTTGGTACAGAGGTAGTGTTCATATAGTCACGTAAAAGTGTAAATTTTTTTTGAAAAATACGAAACGGTTTTGAAGATACAGAGCTGTAAAAGTAACAAAAAGGGGTCAAAACACGTGAAAGACACAATTTTCAAAATGACCTAAATTTTTTTTTCTAATTGAGATAGAGACCTGAAACAAGTGACATTTGACAGCATTTTTAATGGCCTTTTGAATGATATGCAACATGACTTGGTCTAAAAAGAATTTATTTCAATTAAATTTGAATTAAAATTTAAAATTCAAATTTCTCAAAATGCGCCGACACAATTTTTTTACAAAATTGCTTATACAGTCGACGCTCGTTATAATGACCACACGTTATAAAGACCATCCTAATATAACGACCGGTGAAAAAACCCCCAACTGTATCCCAATATGCTCTATGTTCTACCTCTTATAGCGACCACTCGTTATAAAGACCATTTTCTGTAGGACGGAGACGGTCGTTATATCGAGCGTCGACTGTACACTACTTAAATGGCTGTAGAAGTTTCAAGATGGGCTTATAATGCGCTCATGTTGAAAAAAATCATTGAATAAAGCAGTAATGGATTTACAACACTGTTATAGCATAATATAGCATGGTTTTAGCACTATAGCACTAAGAAAAAAATATATTTAAGGGATGAAATGGATTCAGATTGATTAGCTAGTAAACTCTCAAGTAGCTGATTAAAATAGTATTTGCAATTAATTTAATTTAATTTATTTACCTGTTGTCAGGTCTTTCTTTTTGAATTTTTCCAGGGAAAGGGCGGAGGGCAACGACCATAAACAATGTAAATACACCCAAAACCAGCAAAAATTATACCCACTTAAATGAAAATAGGTTGGTTTCCCTATTCCAGGGAGAGCCAACCATCATAATTGATTTATCTATTTACCTGTTGTCATTTCTTTCATTTTGAATTTTCCAGTGGAATGCGGGGTGCAACAACTACACTCAATGATAATTCCTACCCAAAACAGCAAAAAACATACCTATAGACCTTGCAGGTCAGAGTGGAACTCACACGATTTGTATATGCACCACCCACCAAAATGTAAAGCTAATGATAGAGAATGGGGGTGGGGGGATACCTGGAATAGGTAAATTTTAACCTATTTTCATTTAAATGAGAATGGTTTTTGCTGTTTATGGTTGGAATTTACATTGAGGCGATAGCTGTGGACCCCCCATTCCACTGGAAAAATTAAAAATGAAAGACATGACAACAGGTAGATAGATAAATAAATGATGAAAAAGGGGGTGGGGATTACCTCTGGAATAGGGAAATCAACCTATTTTCATTTAAATTGGTATAACTTTTGCAATTTTTGGGTTTATTTACATTGTCTGTAGTCATTGCACATCCCCCCCCCCCATTCCCCTAGAAAAATTCAGAAGAAAAGACGTGACAACAGAAACTCTAAGAATCAGCCACTTGAAATTTAACTAGCTAATCAAACTGAATCCATTTCATCCCTTAAATATATTTTTTTAGTGCTAAAACCATGCTATATTATGCTATAACAGTGTTGTTAATCCATTACTGCTTTATTCAATGATTTTTTTCAACATGAACCCATTATAAGCCCATCTTGAAACTTCTACAGCCATTTAAGTAGTGTATAAGGGCAATTCCAGGCAAAATGGGAACTCGGTGTTAAAAAAAATTGTTGAAATATTGTCTTAATTTTTTTTGTACGTTCTCTATATTGATTGAAGTTTACAAATTAGAATAAGGTAACTTCAGGTGAATCATTTTCTTTTTGTAAGAGAACTTGTTCTATGAGCTCATTATCTTGTAAAAGTCTCTCTCTGCTAGACACAATTTTAAACGAGCATATTTTATTGGTTTAGCATGTTTCCACAATTTAACTGCATTTTTTCCTGGCAGATTTATTCAATAAGAAAACAATTATTAATAGTACATTTTGAAATTTATTCTTAAAATATTTTTTTTAAGTAGTTTTTAAACCATTAAATTTTGTGTAACGTGAGTCACGAAAACTTAATTTTTTTAATATTTCCAAATTTTATAGCTCATAAATGAAATTTTTTTTCCTGTTTCTCCTACTCATGTATATTACAAAAAAGAAATTATAGGCCAATTTAGAGTTTTTGCTTTTTTTATACAAAAAATAAGGATGTTTATTTTGTAACGTGAGTCACGCGAAAAGTGAGTTACAGCCAATACAAGCTAATATTAACTTCTTAAAAGTATTTAATGTGCCCTAATGGTATTTTAGGGTCTAAAGGGAGGGTTAGCACTTGTAAACACCTATATATAATTAATAATACTGATGAAATTAAATAAAAATAGCGTAATTTTAATTCTTTTAGTGTTTTATAATCTTTCAATTAGTACACTGGGTCCCTGTTTTGGCCCTCAGCTTTCCAATGTGTAGCATGTGTTTATGCATGCACATATTTTTCTTCCGTATCTAAGAAAGGTTTTTCATTCCATTAAAAGAAATTTTTAAAATATTTAACGAGTAACCGCAGAATGACAGAAGAGGTGCAAAATTGAAGCAAGAAGGAAAGTACATTGCATGTAAACAGAAACATTGTCTCTGGATGAAAGAATGTCTAACGAGAAAAGTCGAAAAGCTAAGGATATTGTCTCTAGCCATTCAATATGAGCTGAAAAATAAACATATGAAACTTTCAAAGGAAATTTTGGCTAAATTCAAACTTCTTAAATATTGCTTCAACAAGTATACAAATATGTAACTACACGAAGGAAGAATCGCCAAAACAAGGAGAAATTCCGTTAATTCACCTCACAGTTAAACTGTAGTCATAAGTGAGTTACTCAATACTCATCCGTAAATGTAATATACATTTGAAAAGAAGATTTCAATGTCCACCGAACTCATGCTGAAAAAATTATTTATCCCAAGAAAATCTAAACGAAAATGATTTAAAAAATTAGCTTGAGCGAGAGAAAAAAAAATATATACATATAAAATTGGAACATAAGAGAAATTTTAAAAAGCACGGTCAACATCTCACTTGCTCTTATTTGAGATGCTTAAAATTTAATTATTCATCAGTAGTGGATGAGAAAAGTAAGTACTTTGAAGAGCCTACTTCTGACAGCAGTCAACTAATTTTACAGCCATTATGCAACATTAAATGTTATGATTGGTATCAGATGAAATGTAATGGTGTGTAGTATCCTGTAAAAGTTTTCAGATGTATGAATTGAGAATTTGAAATCAGTACAATGCAGCCACAGAGAAAATACGGGAAGTAGTATAAAAAAAGACAAACATATGTTTTGGAAAATTGAATTGATGAATCCACTCTGTGACCGTTCAGAGGGGTTAGATGGCAGCTGCTAAGGAGAATTTTAACCCTAGGTCTATGGGACAAAAAATTCGTGCTGCGAAAAATTGGCCGTTAAGAGGGGTGGCCGCTTTGTAAAAGTGACCGCTCGGAGAGGTTTTACTGTATTTAAAACTGATCAACTAAAGAAAACAAGCCATTAAGCATTAATTTTAATTGAATTTAGGTGAAATCTCTACACAAAATTTTCAAAATAAGATGTAAAGTAAAGGACTAAAACGGAGATGTAACGTGAGTCACGAAACTATGTAACGTGAGTCACACTCAAAATATTGATTAACTTAATTAGTGACTGCAGAATGAACTTTTTTTTCGTATATATCATAACTTAGAAACATATTTTGTGCCATGAAAAGCAGTTTTTAAATTTTATTATTCTGAAAGAGCAGGAATCTTAGGTTTTTTATTATCCAAAAAACTTGAGTTCCTTTTTTTTGTAACGTGAGTCACGATGTTAAATTAAGGTTGAAACACCATCTATTTCTGTTGAAATTTAAAATGCTGACATCCACAGGTTCTCACTGCATACCAGATGACTGTCAACAGCTTTATTTAAATCAGGCATGGTATTTTTTTAATATATATAACATTTACGTTTGCAAAATCGCGTCAAATTGTAACGTGAGTCACGTGGAATTGCCCATAAGCATTTTAATAAAAAATTTGACAAAAATTGAGGCGGCACATTTTGAGAAATTTAAATTTTAAATTTTAATTCAAATTTTTTTTTAAATAAATTGTTTTTAGACCTAATCATGTTGTATACCATTTAAAAATGCTGTCAAATGGCACTTGTTTCAGGTCTCTATCTCAATTAGAAAAATTTTTAGGTCATTTTAAAAAATTGTGTCTTTCACGTTTTTTGACCCCTTTTTGTTACTTTTACAGCGCTGTATCTTCAAAACCGTTTCGTATTTTTCAAAAAAAAAATTTACATTTTTACATGACTCACTATATGAACACTACCTCTGTACCAAATTTCATCAAAATCTGAGGGGGTGAGGTAAAATTTTGTCAAAAATTGTGTTGATTTGATGTGGAATGACCCAGCGGTCATCTTCAAGTTAGCATGTTATACTATTAAATTACACAAACTAAATTCATAAAAAGAAAAAAGCATTTCTTGATACACTAAAAATAAGTTAGAAGTTGCACATATAACATTATTTTTATAAAAAGGCAAAACAGAAGTTTAGTACATATGCCAACATTACAGATGTAAAAATACTATTTTTTAATTCTTTTCATTAAATTATTAAGTATAAGTTGCAGTTCAACTTTTGTCAGTTCTCCCCTCTTTTCAATGAGCATTTTGTGTCCCGACTGCAAAAGAGCTTGTGCGGAACATACTTCTGCCATATTATTCCTCTTAACCGCAGTCTACTACTGAAGGAGATTGCACCGAGCAGACACAGACAAAGGATAATAAAGAAATGGCACTCAAAGCTCTTACAGCCTTCAAACATATACATCAGTGCAGCTATCTAGTAAGCTAAATAGGAATTAATCTGCAAAATATTATGAGGAGGAAAGTAGTTTTTGCATTTTTGGGCAGCATCTAACATCTGATGAAAAAAAAAATAGAAGTTAGAAATAAAATATAGGAGTAAGTAAGAAATATAGGAAATATAGGAGAATATCTGACAAACTGAGAAAATATAGGAAATATAGGAGATATAGGAGGACTATGAGGCCTGCTATACTTAATTTAAACCAGAATAACAAATTAAGCAATGAAATTAAGTGAAACACTTAATGAGGAATCAACTGATTCAAAAAACGAAGGTGAAATAATGAATAAATTATGTTTAATAAAAGTAAGAACACCTTGTAAAAAAGTATTTCAATGTACAAGAAAAATAAAGTACAAGTATCATATCATGATCAATTATTTATTATTATTATTATTATTATTATTATTATTATTATTATTATTATTATTTTGCTCTTTATTCTGTGTTTTTCTTACTGCTGCAGATTCTAATAAGAAAAATATTAAAACCGTATTTATTCAAAAAAAAAAAAAAACGAATTGTTCACTCAAGTCACCTAACGATCTACCATACAAATAGAATTAAAGAAAATCACAGGGGTACGCACTAGGGTGAGTCGAAAAAATCGATTTTTTTATTTCGAAATCGCATTACCTCTCAAAAGTTGTGGTTTAGTGTCCACAACTTGGGAAAAATAAGAAAAAAATTCTAAGTTGACGTCTTCGGTTCGCGCATGAGGCTCAAAGTTGGAAAAAATATGTTAAAAATGGAAATTTTCAAAAGGAAAAAAGAAAAAAAAATTGTAACTTTTTATAATGCAATTGCCATAAGCTGTAAATATTTTGTGCATTTTTAATCTAAAAAAATGTTTTATAGCTTTTACATATGATCATTAGTTTGCACATCAGCCTTAAATTGGGCTAAAATCGCCTACAATGTCAAATTTCGAAAATATCGATTTTTTTTATTTCGAAATTGCATTACCTCTCAAAAATTGTGGTTTGGTATCCAAAATTTGGGAAAAATAATAAAAAAAATCTAAGTTGACTCCTTCGGTTCGCGCATGAGGCTCAAAGTTGGAAAATATATGCTAAAAATGGAAATTTTCAAAAAATAATTTGAAAAAAAAAGTAATTGTTTTCTATCGAATCTGATTTAAATTGTTAGTAGATAACATAATTTGAACCGAAAAATATACATATAACTTTTAGAAGATATATTCTGTTTGTGCATAAGGCTCAAAATATGAAAAAAAAAAAAAAACTGAACCAGAACGCACTACGTCGGCACTGTGCCGGTATATTTTTATTCTACAGCCGACTTGTCTAGACATTACACATATTCTAGGAGACAGTTCGAAGTCCCTGCAGTCTGCACTCCCTTTGGACTAATCACTTAGTCAGCTAGACCCGCCAAACAAACAGTATCTTTAATTAGCAACTGAAAGTGGATCAAAAAGTACAGCGTGTTTAGCTTTGGGTTTTTTTTTTGTAACTTTATAGCATATTTTTATGCTCAAATTTTGTTATACTGTTCTCCGTTCTCCAACTAATAAATAATGGAACCCTAAAACTTCTAAACGTTTAATTGTTTGTTCGTTTTTTGGTGCACCGAAAGGGTTAAGTCAAAGTGTTTTACCCTCATGTGCAGATGTGTTGTTAACTTGTTTTGAAGAAAAATTGCAATATGTAAAAGGCGAACCTTTTTCAAGGATTTCAGCTTGCATATCTGCTTAAATAGAAGAAATTTACTGCAAAGCTTCTATACCAATGTACAGTGGTAATACCAATGTGCGTTCTATACCAATATACAGATGTATAGTGTACTTCTACAAGAGATTGGCTTTTTAGGACAAGAACACGAAAAATTCATTGCACACTTGAAAGAAGCAACGTCAAAATTGACATTTTTTTTTTCATATCTTGAGCCTTATGCACAAACAGAATGTATCTTCTAAAAGTTATATACAATTTTTTGGGTTCAACTTATGTTATCTACTAACAATTTAAAGCAGTTTTGATAGAAAAAAAATTAGTTTTTTTTTTCAAATTATTTTTTGAAAATTTCCATTTTTAGCATATATTTTCCAACTTTGAGCCTCATGCGCGAACCGAAGTAGTCAACTTAGATTTTTTATTTATTTTTTCCAAATTTTGGATACCAAACCACAACTTTTGAGAGGTAATGCGATTTCGAAATAAAAAAAATCGATATTTTCGAAATTTGACATTGTAAGCGATTTTAGCCCAATTTAAGGCTGATGTGCAAACTAAAGATCGTATGTAAAAGCTATAAAATATTTTTTTAGATTAAAAATGCACAAAATATTTACAGCTTATGGTATTTGCATTATAAAAAGTTACAGCTTTTTTTTTCTTTTTTTTTTTGAAAATTTCCGTTTTTAACATATTTTTTCCAACTTTGAGCCTCATGCGCGAACCGAAGACGTCAACTTAGAATTTTTTTCTTATTTTTCCCAAGTTGTGGATACTAAACCACAACTTTTGAGAGGTAATGCGATTTCGAAATAAAAAAATCGATTTTTTCGACTCACCCTAGTACGCACTTACAACAACGCTACTGGACGCACACATCTCATTTTACATTTAAGAAGGGGTAAGTGCGAACCCTGGCTTAAACACCGACTGATTAATGAATTAAACCAAAATAAACTATGTAGACTATAAGTGACTATTAATAATTAAACACAACTTACATTTGCTCACTTGGTCTTATTAAAAGGACAAAGGAAGAATCACAGACACAACTCTCTCAATCTTCTAATCACAGTTGTTCGCAAGACACGTGGTATATCACTGATTGCGTTTCATCCATGCAAGCAAGTGCTGATCTCTAGTATTAGGAATTATACCAAGGCAACTACCTAACATATTTAATACGTGCCAGAAGTTTTTTCCTGCTCATATTCACATATTTTAAGGTGGGCGCACTTACCCCGCTAGGTAGGGAAAGTGCGTACCTTAGAATAGGTGTCATAAACTAGGTCACAAAACCTATGCTTATGGTTTATTTGACACATTATATGCTTGAACATCTTATTAAAGGATCTGGAAAGAAAACTAAAAAAAATTGTAAGTGTACAAGATTTTTCAACGGAGCAGCATCCTTGAGAACATGAACTTTGAAAAAAAGGGTACGCACTTACCAGAACTCACCTTAATTAATTTTTTCCTGTTTCTTTCTTAACTTTCTGTCTTTTTGATTTATTTGGCGAATTGATTTAAACTTTAACATGACTTTAAGTGGAGTTTAAAAGATGGAGCGCATTTGAACTAAAAGATATAATAATTTTAGTTCAGAGGGGTCGGAGTTAATTTAAATTTATTCAGTTGAATTCCTCAAAATTCGGTGTTACCAAAAATGTCAGAATGGAACTATTATTGTTAAAAAATTAGTGATGGCTATTCAGTTACTCTTCGTATTTGGCGTCGTAAAGTTTGGCAACAGTCGGGAAATTTACCAAACCTCCCAGCCAGTGAAACACTTCTTTCTCCAAATCAAAGAAACAGAAAACGCTCTGGTAAGGAACAGTAGTTGTTTGCAGTCTAGAGAATTTTATTGCATGTTTAAAACATGTATTTAATGCCGCCATCACTAAATTTTTAACAGTTCCATTCTGACATTTTCGGTAACACCGCTATTCAGTTACTTTTCGTATTTGGCGTCGTAAAGTTTGGCAACAATCGGGAAATTTACCAAACCTCCAATCCAGGGAAATCTTGCTTATTTGAGGGTCACTGTTAGATTGTAATCACTTCAAAGAGATGGTGCGAAAGGCATTATATTTCTTGCCTTTTAATGTTCACATTAAAATCATGGAAGAATGGTTGTGGCTGAGCTACCTGACACAATCGGTTCCCTATGTTAATAAATTTAGATTTGGCGACCAATTTTACATTGAAATTACGGTGAAATCGAAGAATTATATTAAATTTCAAGGGCAAAATTGCTGTGGTCATTGAGAGTTTTCAAAAATCTTGGCACTACAGATGCGTCAAAAGTTCCATTGAAACGTAAAAATTTCGCTAAAAATAAATAAGTTCGTCACACGCACACGCACACACGAAAAGAAGAAAAGTCTTAAGAGTGAGTTAAACTTTATTTAGTTACCTTCCTTTACATTTATTGCACGGGCATCGCCGTGCGGGTACTGCTAGTCTAATATATAGAAGAAAGTATTGGATTCGTGAAAATTTTCGAATGTCGAACTTTGACGGATTTGCACGTTTTGAGGTGCCGCTGAGTCCATTTCGACCATTTTTGGAAAATGTCTGTCTGTGTGTCTGTATGTGTGTGACCAGTTTTTGTGGCCGCGCTAGAGCAAAAACTACTGCATGAAATCGAACAAAAATTTTTGCACATATGTACCACCATGTGAACTGGTGCACCTGACTTTTTTTTAGCGAATTCCTCCAAGGGAGTGGAGCAATCGCACGTGTTCTGCGCGTGGGTGATTGCTATATCTCAGGAAGTAACCGGCGGAATCAAACGAAAATTGGTCCATAGGTAGACCCTATTGAGTACAAGTGCTGATTCAATTTGTGTGTCAATATCTCAAAGGGGGGTGGAGCAATCAAAAGTGCTTATTTTGTCATTGCACCTGCTGTATCTCGAGAAATATTGCTGCGATTTGAATGAAATTTGGAATAACACGAACCCAATATGGAAGCAAGCATCGATTAAATTTTCGCGCCAATCACCCCATGGGGAGGATGGGGTGATTTTTGTGCTTAGTCAACAATGCGAAAAATTAATTCATTAAAAAATCGCTTTCACGCTATTTAATTATCAAAACAGCTGAAAACTTTCAATGATTTGAAATTTTTAACTGTTGCCAATTTCTTTTTACTAACAAATAAAATGTTTGCAATTAGTCTAAACAAAGATTTTTGCAATGATTTCCAATTTCGCTCATTGATTCTGCATTTGCAGGGTTATTACGATAGTTGGGAAATTGGAGCTGTCTCCAATTATTCGCGGGAGTACGTATTTTATTTTGTAACCGGAATTCATAAGATAGATACTTAAGAAAGTTTCGTGACGGCCACTACAGTTAGTTTGCTAATGTGGTTGTATACCAAAAACAATATTGCTGAATTTTATACTTAAATATTTAACGTTTCCGCAAAATAAACCATTAAACAAGATAAAAATTTCATCAAATGTAAAGTGATCAAATGTACACTTATAAAGAGAAACAACGTTGGAAGCTTCATTTAAATGAATATCGTCCCTTAAAAATATATAAAGTAAGTCATTAGAAAACAATACAAGTTCATTCAATTCAGAGATTCTCAATCGGTGGTCAGAAAAAAAAAGAGAAAGGGGGGAGGGAGAGGGTTCAGCAGTCAGTTTCTTTTTTCTTTTTCCGTGAACGACCCTTCTTTCCTTTCTTTTTTCTTTTAGAAAAAAGAAAGAAAGAAAAACGAAAAACTTCACCCGTCCGGGGAATTTTCTCAAATGGTTTCACCTGTCCGTTAAAAATGTTTGAGAAGTGCTGGTTTAAATTGTAAAATTGCGTGAAATTTGGCATATTCCACGTTTTGATAATTTTCCAAAACTGCTTCAAAGAACTGCATAATAGTTACATTTCAAGATGAAGTATTATTTTCCATTTCCTCAATGCTCCTCATTTATATGTCTATCGTTTTCATCATTAAACCATTGATAAAAATATCTGTACAACTTTTTCCCCAGAAAAGGAAACTATTTCGCCACACTATCGTAATTGCGTCGCCGTGTAAATCCTCACAATCATTACTTGTTATTTAAACCCGCATATTACTCATTTCTCCATTGTTTCCTATTATGAGTTGCAAAGGTCATTTCGAAGCTTTTCGGTGATTTTGACAATCGTTTTGCAACTTATTTTTCCTCGTGCAACAAGCTGTCTTGCAACATCAAAACGCTTAGGCTGATTGATGCTATCATATAGCACCTGCCGTTGCTAAGCATCTTTATTAGTTGCTTTGCTGCGGTTTGTGATCATTTTACATCGTTACTGATTTACAAGAAAGATGTGTGAATTTTTTCTGACTATACCCTGTGTAACGTGAAGAGGAGTCTCAAAGTAAAATTAATTTCCCACCCTCCGCACTTTTCCCCAGATGGTTATTATAGTTACAGCGCTATGGACTTTTCCCCCACTTGGCTTTTGCAACAATGGTTAAATGCAAACGGTTAAAATTTCTTTGTGCGTAAACTAATATTCTATTGAAAAATCAACGTAAAAAAAGCAAACTTTTCCTTTGAAATTTTTGCTGTATTGATGTATGACTAGATTTGTTAGAAAACGTTGAGAAATAACTGAGACTTGAGGATATAAATAAAAGCGTAAGCCTAATTCGACAAACATAAAATAATGAAATGCCTCAACAGCAGTGCATAAAAAAGGAGTGCAGCTGTTTTCTTTCGTACGGTTTCCATGGAGACGACGCAAAATTTCTCAACTTGATATGGCTATTTTAAAATAACAGGGTATAATGGGGGAGTTTCCGAAATTTCAAAAGTATTTTTTTCTTAAAGAACATGCTTCAAAACATAGGAATTGACCATTTTTTTTTATTTTTTGACCCAGTTATATATTTTTTATGCATTATATTAACCTGTGCGCAGATGCTATTCCGAAAAAAAAAATCTCAGCGCATGACGTCAGTGGTGCACGTAAGCGCGAAATTTAATTGGTTGCAGTGAGATGATGAAGGTCGTGACGTCACCGATTCCTGCGATTGGACAACTCAAGTCAAGCAAAATGGTGTTATTATTGGAAAGAGAGCTGTTAGGTGCACCACTGACGTCACAAAAACCACGCCCCGTTTTCAAAGTAGGGTATTTAAAAAAATATAATAAAAAATAAACTGTTGGGAAAATTAAAGTATTTTTCGGGCCCATATGTTATTTTTTTTATATCATTCTATCAATTTCAGTAACAAAAAGTAGTACTTTTGACTGAAGGAAACTCCCCCATTTGGGGGGGGGGGGGGGTTATTACAGCATGGAAACCTTGGCTCGTTTTGAAAAAAAAAAAAAATGCCGAACTAATAGAAACAAAGCGCTTATCCGCTTGTCGAGCATTGCCAAAGTCAACAGGGCTGAAGTATAAAATTATAGCCTATTTTTTCAACAAAACAAGCCATTAAACTAGCTGTTGTGGCCGTCACGAAACTTTCTTCTATATTTATCTCATGAATTCCAGTTACAAAATAAAATACGTACTCGCCCGAATAATTGGAGACAGCTCCAATTCCCCAATTATCGTAATAACCCTGCAAATGCAGAATCAATGAGGGAAATTGGAAATCATTGCAAAAGCCTTGTTTAGATTAATTGCAAACATTTTATTTGTTAGTAAAAAGAAACTGGCAGCAGTTAAAAATTTCAAATCATTGAAAGTTTTCAGCTGTTTTGATAATTAAATAGCGTGAAAGCGATTTTTTAATGAATTAATTTTTCGCATTGTTGACTAAGCGCAAAAATCACCCCACCCTCCCCCCGGGGAGATTGGCGCCAAAATTTAATCGATGCTTGCTTCCATATTGGGTTAGTGTTATTCCAAATTTTATTCAAATCTCAGCAATATTTCTCGAGATACAGTAGGTGCAATGACAAAATAAGCACTTTTGATTGCTCCACCCCCTTTTGAGATATTGACACACAAATTGAATCAGCACTTGTACTCAATAGGGTCTACCTATGGACCAATTTTCGTTCGATTCCGCCTGTTACTTCCTGAGATATAGCAATCACCTCCGCGCAGAACACGTGCGATTGCTCCACCCCCCTTTGAGATATTGACACACAAATTGAATCAGCACCTGTACTCTATAGGGTCTACCTATGGACCAATTTTCGTTTGATTCCGCCAGTTACTTCTTGAGATATAGCAGTCACCCTCGTGCAGAACACGTGCGATTGCTCTACCCCCCTTCGAGATATTGACAAACAAATTGAATCAGCACCTGTACTCAGTAGGGTCTACCTATGGACCAATTTTCGTTTGATTCCGCCGGTTACTTCCTGAGATATAGCAATCACCCCCGCGCAGAACACGTGCGATTGCTCCACCCCCCTTGGAGGAATTCGCTAAAAAAAGTCAGGTGCACCAGTTCACATGGTGGTACATATGTGCAAAAATTTTTGTTCGATTTCATTCAGTAGTTTTTGCTCTAGCGCGGCCACAAAAACTGGTCACACACATACAGACTCACACACAGACACACACACAGACACACAGACAGACAGACATTTTCCAAAAATGGTCGAAATGGACTCAGAGCACCTCAAAACGTGCAAATCCGTCAAAATTCGACATTCGAAAATTTTCACGAAACCAATACTTTCTTCTATATATTAGATATAGAAGAAAGTAAAAAAGACTAAAAATCTCCTTAAAATGGGAACAAACGCCAATAAAATTTAAAATAATCCACCAAATAAAAAAGCAAGACATCAACATGACAAGTTCCATTAAAATGTCTCCCCGAAATTGACTTTATTTACCCGACCCTCTCAACATTACACAAAAGCAGCATCCAGTGCACAACACCTAACATCCAGCCCTGGCATACATTTGAATTTTAAACTCTTCAATACAAATTATGTTTTTCGCAATTGTGATTGCAATAGGATTCATCTGAAAAAACTAGTTCGGTTCCATCGCAATTAGTGATTTCGAAAAACATAATTTGAATTCAAAGCATCAAAATTCAAAAGGGACATGCCACGAAAAGGCCGCCATCTTGTCCCGAACGTGAAATTCACGTATTTCATTAAAAAGTAGATGTTTTAAAGCGAAATGAACAAAATTTTGTCGGTTTCGAGAAATCCCAAACCTGTGTGGGATTTCTTAGGCACAAAAAATATGTTCATTACCTTTTAAAATTACTACTTTTAACTTTTATACACTAAAACATGAATGTTGTTTTTACAGTATAATACAACTATAATTTTATAGTAATAAACTGTAAAAATTGTTAATTTTACTGTAATAAACTGTAAAATTGCTAATTTACAGTACATTACTGTGCATTTTACAGTTTTAAAGTGGAACCTCTGCTGCCAGTATTATACTTTTTGTTTTAGAGTATAATACAGCTAAATTTTACGGCAATAAAGTGTAAAATTTCTAACTTTACAGTAAGGAATTGCAAAATTGTTAGTTTTACAGTTTATTACTGTGCATTATGCAGTTTTAAATTGGAACCTCGGCTGCCAATATTATACTGTAAAAACAACAGTTCATTTTTTGCAGTGTATATTTATTGTATAGGATGCTTAAAAAATGCAAATAAATGTAGGGGAAAGGGTATATAAATAAAGTAACACGTTGTTGAAATTTTGCTTACTTTTACAGATACAATACTTTTCTTTTCTATTTACTAGCTTTATGCCCTGCGTTGCCCGGGTGCGTATTAATATAAAACTTTAGCTTCTCAAAAAATTCTAATAAAAATTTAACGCAAAACTTGTTCATAAACAACGTTCTTAGTTTCACCTTCAGGCGCAAGAATAAATAAATTTAGTCTTGATGTAGTAGTTCTCTCTTGTTGTTCTTTTAAACGAAACTGACGCTGACTCACTGTCTCCGATTGTCTTGATCTAGTTGCTCTATCTCTCAGATCTCTTAGACGATACTCACGCTGCTCATTGCTCTCTAATGCTCTAGCCGTCATATCTCTAATGTGCACTGTCGCTAGTCTTCGATTTCTCTCCTCAGGACTCTCATTTTCACGTTTTTCAGCCGTTTTTTTGCCTTAGGATGAACTTGTCCTATTGCTTTCCGTTTCTTCGGAGGCATTTTTGCAGAGTGGTAGCTAAATATACTTACAATTCAAAAATTTATGTTTTTCTTAATTGTTGTTTCCGAGCCTCGAGGTAGAAAGGTTGATAAATCAGAAATAAATTACTTTCTCGCTTTAAAGGTTTATCTCTATCAGTCGAAAAGAAAAAAAAAAAAGCAGTTTAATTGTTTTTGACTTATTTCATGCTAAAATGAAATAGGTGAGCCTTGAAATGAAAATTCATTGTTTTAATTTTAATCTTTGTTGGAAAAATGCTAATATTTAAATACCATAAATTTTATCAATTTATAACCTAAAGGCTCTTGTCGATTAAAAAAATAGGCCTAATAATAGGCTAGATTCCTATATAAAAGGGTCATTTTTTGACAAAAAACTTGAATTTGAGCTTTTTAGATTTTTTAAAATTTCAAGACCCCGCCTATGAGAATTCCAGGGCATCAAGGAACCTCTGTGTCAAGTTTGATGAAAATCTGACGCAAACTGTGGATTTGTATAGAGAACAAGTATACATACACTCATTTTTATATATATATAGATTTATTTTTGGAAGGATGTTTGGCAACTGAGAGTGAACAAAAGTTTCAGCAACTCATCCATCAAAACTCGCGACCTGCAACAGATGGCATATCATATGCTAACCTTCAATCGATCCCCTAATAACTTTTAAGAGGCAATTTAAAATATTTTACTTTATATCGACATTATGCAGTCAACTTTGTGTCAGCATGTCTTTAAATTGACATCCCAAGACCCTACGTGCAAGAAAACGACTAAAAATAGGCCAATGGTTGAAAATTGCGTCTTTAGATACTTCCTCATGGATCTATAGCTTCTTAATGAGATTATTCATCAAAATAAAGAAGCTTGCTCGGTGGGGGGGTGCTTCGTTTATGTTCTACCCCCTCTGATCTATTTTCAAGTATTTCCTAGAATGTGGGTTGCTGAATACTCAGTATGGGGTTTTCTCTTAAATCTGAATGGTAGCTCATATATACTTCATTTTCGGTTTAAATGACTGCCATTTATTCTGGTGACGTCATTGGCTGCCATTTTAACATGCTAAACAGCCACTTTGAAATCATTTCGAAAACCTTTAACTTCAGGTAAGTCGGCTAATCTAACTTCTTGGTTGATATTTCTATTCCATTTGTGATACAAAAATGCGCAGTGTAAATATGACTTACAATTATTGCTAAAGAATAATAATCGTATTTAAATTATACAAAACAGGAGTTAATATATTTTTTAAACAAATTTTAAGAACAATTCAAAGTCGTACTCATGATTGGTTGCTTTTGTTCAAAAATTAAAAATTTTTATCTGTTGCTGTTTTCTACTTGATAACGCCCCCCCCCCCCCCCCCCAAAAAAAAGAAAAAATAAATAAATTGAAACCTTAAATTGGCAGATTTTCCAATGTCCAATCTTGATTCCGCTTTCATGGCTGCATACGGTCGAACCTCGTCAAAACGAACTCAAAAGGTTCTGTAAAATTGATTCATCTTAACCGTAACTTGGCTCAACCAAAAAGCAATAAATAGCCGCCGTACTTGTAAATGCAATGGAACGGGGATCGCAAATGTAGTTAGTCTTTTAGCAGTAATTTGTTTTAAGCGTGTTCGAATTAAAGAGGTTCAACTGTACTTATTTTCGGTAGACACGATTCACAAGGGCACTATTTCAGTTTGAATTTCTGCAGAGAATTTCAAAGTTATCATCATTCTAATTAAGATTAATTTATAGATTGTGCAAATGGCTCCATGTCAGATCAATCTTGTAGCCATTATGCTCAAACTTGAAATGCTGCGAATGCGGCAAAATGTATTTGTATCGGTAAAAGTAAGATAAAAGAATTCATAAGGAATAGATGAAAAAAAATTCGTGATGACCCCAACGTGTTACTTTATTTATACCCATTCCCCTAAATTTATTTGCGTTTTTTAAGCATCCTGTACAATAAATATACACTGCAAAAAATGAACTGTTGCTTTTACAGTATAATATTGGCAGCCGAGGTTCCAATTTAAAACTGTATAATGAACAGTAATAAACTGTAAAACTAGCGATTTTATAATTTCTTACTGTAAAGTTAAAAATTTTACACTTTATTGCCGTAAAATTTAGCTGTATTCAACTGTAAAAACAACAGTATAATACTGGCAGCAGAGGTTCCAGTTTAAAACTGTAAAATGCACGGTAATACTGTAAATTAGCAATTTTTCAGTTTATTACGGTAAAATTAGCAATTTTTACAGTTTATTACTATAACATTATAGTTGTATTATACTGTAAAAACAACATTCATGTTTTAGTGTGTAAAAGTTATTATATAATAAAAGCTTTCAAATACAGGGTGGTCTGCACTGGTTGATACATTTGGTATTAAAAATATGTATAAAAGGCGCATTAAATAAAAAAAACTCCCAGTTTTCAAGTTTTTTTAAAGCACTCTTACAATTAGAAATTGAAAAAAAATCTACAGAAGAAAGCGCCAGATACTATTACAACTAAAGCGAATCAGAAGTTAATTATGTACTACCGAAGAAAACATATAAAGACGCTCACAGACAAATATTTTTGAAAAACCCAACAAAAATACTTTTTTTACTCAACGTATTCTACGAATTATGCACTCTTTTAATGGCAAAGTAGGTAATACACAGGAAAATCGTTGACAATGTTATAAATAATTTTCGATTATTTTCCTTTTGTATTATTTACCTAGCGTGCAAGAGAGAAGAGAAAAAATTGTCCATAAAGCACAGCCATTGATTTCAGTACTTCAAAGGACAATTTTAAACATTTCAAATGGGGAAAACATGTAATATCAATTTATAATGTGCACAATCGTACATATGATATGCAAACGACCTTTCCAGCTGTGGAAATTATTTTTAAACTTTTGTTGACCGTCCTATTTTTCAAACACATAGTGGAATGTTCAATTTGAATGAAAATAGTAAAAAAAAAATGACATGGTAACTCAATGTCAGAAGAACTTTTAAATAGCATATGGGTCATTCCGACGAAAATGGTACAAATCATGTCCGAGACTTTAGAATTTTTTAAAATCAATTTTAATAACTACTACCCATTAAGTGTATTTTTTATGGGTTCTCCATTTAATTTTGTGCCATCAAGTATCAATTGATTCGGTATAATCCATTTAGAAATGACACAAAAAAAAAATTATCTTTGTCAGAAGAAGGAGAAAATGACGTGTCCCAGCTTCAAATTGCTAGAATTTTAAATGTGATTTAAAATTAAACTGAAATGTAATAACAAAATAAATTACACTGCACTGCACAAAAGATGCTTCTGACACTATTTCTGTAGATTATTACGCAAATGAAAAAAAATTTCCCCAAAAAACACTATTATTTATCCATGTCCCTAGATTTTCTATGCTTCGAATTGTCCACTCTGTTATATGCCTTTTGGAAACAAAATAAACAATTGCATTCAATCTGATATATTTTTAAAAAATACAGGTAGTATAACTGCCGTGATTAGCTTGCTACATTGAATTATGTAGTCAACAACCAGGGTGAGCCTAATTCTTTTCTTATGATAGTTAATTTGAACTGTTGGATGTCCACTCTGTTACAGTTGATTTCATGATGGGAAAAAAATAGATTTTTTTCTTGAAATTGCAGACAGACTTACAGTTTTAGGCTGTTTATTCCACTTTATGCTTGTTCTGTGATTCTAACTTTTCTTTGTGATTATACAGATATTTTTAAAGGCTTATTTGTCTACTCTATTATATGTCCACTCTGTTAAACAAAGCGATCAAAATATTTAAAATCCTTTCATAAATGAGTCATGTACTAGTTATTTACACTTCATTATAAACAAACAAATGGAAAGTCAATAAATAAAATATGATTAGTTGGTGGAAATTATTTAAATTAATAATCTTAAGTAAAGAGTTTCAGAAATGATTTGTACCATTTTCGTCGGAATGACCCATATCTATAGAATGCGACAAGCATCGAACTATTGATTGGGAAAGGACAATTGTTGAGTTCTAGCAACTAAAGCTAGAAAACATGTCTTTAAACGTTTTCATATTTTAATTCCAGGATAGTTCTATGCATTGATATCAAGCTAAGGAACCACCTGTTGCAGAAAAAGAAAGTGGAACTTCATTAATTTCGAATAATTTGTTCGAATTAATGAAAGTACGGATTTAACAAAATAACCTATTAACTGAACCAAGGTAAAAAAAAACAGACAACAATACTGTCTGATTTTCTAAGGTAAAACCTTCCGCCTATTTACGCATGCATCAGTTCTTCTCTGATCTTACCAAAATAGGAGTGATAGGTAAGGTAACAATAAGGGGAAGAAAAGTAAGAAGCATTTTGAGCCGTATCAAACAACGTAGAAAGATGCTAATTTCAAATATATAGTTTTGTTGAATTTGTCAAAAGAATGGATAACAAATGCAATTGCATAACAATTGCATTTTGAATTCAAGATCGATCATGGAATATAAAACTGCATATGAGTTAGTTTTTGTTTGAAAGGGTGTAAGTCAACATATGAACAGTATTGACTTACGCCCTATAATCAACAAGCGATTCAAACGAGAAAATAATCACGGGACGCGGGAGCGTCCCGCCCCGCCAAGAAAACCAAATACAAGCCGCCAAGAAATTTCCGTCGCCAATAAAAATGTAAAAGAGCGACTAGGACTGTTTACGCGAGTAACCAAACCGGGGTTTTCACCCCTCTGTATCTCAGCCCCATAAAGATCCTTAGAATTCATTTTTGGTATACTCAATCTCCAGCGGCCCCTGACGGCACATACTAAAGCAAAACATCCAGGACCCTCAGGGGGAGGAGTGATATATGTTATAAAATCGCTATTTTTCGCACTTTTTAAAAATTGTTTGACAGGGGTCCAGACTAAACGGTAACTCGGATTGAGCTCTGCTTTTGCACCCACATTTATTTTGTCCCAAAGCTCGGCATAGGGGGTTTTTCGACCCACCGCCCCTCCCCCCTCGTTTTTATTTTCCGTATCTTTTCTCCCCGGGGGTCTTTAGTGTTGATTTTTGGTATGAATATTCTCGATGAGACATTGAGGACATTTTCCCAAAATTTACCCCCCGGGGTCATCGCACCCCGGAGTTATTAATGCTTAAAATTGGTCCGATTTCTATCTACTAGCTCTGTTCAACATCTGAGCATTTATGTTTTCATTGTTGGGCCACGTGGAAAGAAAACTCAATGATTTATAATTTCATCTGTTGCCAGTTTCTATTTGTTAACAAATAAAATATTTGTAATTGATTTTATTGCATAAGGCTTTTAAAAGGGATCTTCAATTTAGTTCATTTTAATATGAGATCGGCAGTAAGGGTTGGGTTTTTTATTTAAACTTTTAATTTAATCGTAGTATTGTTAGCAACTAGGCTTGTTTTGCGTCGGTTCGGGTGGTACATTGTGATTGATTTCAAATTTATCCTAGACTGAAGAAGATCCTTGAACTTTTGCACCAAATGCATGCTGCTAAGAAAACCACAGATGTCGGACCGCCAAGAAAAATGTTGAAGGGGAAAAAAAAAACATGCAAAGTAAATTTTGAAGAGAAAAAAAAAACAGGCAAAGAAATAATATTAATGCAAAAACATGTGATATCTCCCCAAAAACAACAGTGTTGTAAAAAAATCCCCCGCCAAGAAAACCTTAAATACTCAGCCTTAAAAAGTTATGATATCGAGTTTTCCCGCCAAGTTTGTGCCAAACTACAACTAACCTGTATGTATAGTTCTTTTAAATTGTTTTCAGTCCTGCCAGGCGGGAAGTTTTTACTCATTAAGCAACCACCTCACAAGACAAAGCTTCCCGCCTGGCAAAACTGAAAACAATTTAAAAGAACTATACATACAGGTTAGTTGTAGTTTGGCACAAACTTGGCGGGAAAACTCGATATCATAACTTTTTAAGGCTGAGTATTTAAGGTTTTCTTGGCGGGGGATTTTTTTACAACACTGTTGTTTTTGGGGAGATTTATTATACATCATGCATATTTAAATAATTGTCCGTATTGAGCGAAGCCCGGTTTAATAGTGTTCGGATTAACTGCATAGTGTAAATTACATACATATTTCGCAAATAGTTTAGTTGAGAACATTTTTTAAAAATTAAACATAAATTAAATACGAACAATCATATGCGTAAAACTTTAAAATATTTTTCTCTCCACTATACTATCTAATTTCACTAGTCGTTGCCATTTGAAAAGAAAAAAATAGCGCCGACGATAATAAAATTAAAAAACAAAGAAATGTTTGATACTCCAGACGATAAAAAATCGTTATATATTAAGGGCCGAATTCAAGTGAAACACCATTGCAATCGCTTCGAGGCGATCGCAATTGCAGTCAGTACTGGAAGTTGAATTACGATAGAATAGCATCTCGTAGCGATTGTGACGTTTCACCTGAATGCAAATTTGGGAATTTGCGATTGCATTGGTGAGTTGCGATCGTCCGTGTTTCACTTGAATCCCGGCCTAAATGAAAAATACGACAGACGAGGAGGAGTAAAGAGTTAGAAAAGTGTTCCCAGAAGATCCTGAGCTGAAAATTCGTTATTATGGATTCTTTCAAATATTAATGCAGAGAAAAAAAAGGTGCCAAAGCAAAGATTTTTTAACTCAAGTTGTTCGTTACTTTTTTACGATGTTTATACAAACTTGTAAAAACATGCTAAATTAAAATAGTAGTACTACTTTGCTGTTTGCTATGCTTATTCCAAAAACTTTTTTCCGATAACATTAATTTCTTCCTTTGTATAGTTATTGATTTATTATTATTGTGTTTAAGGGACCGGGAAGCATTATCTCCGCCATATTAAATGTACCATCTTTATGTACCTACTAGCTCCCAGGGCAGCTAGATTAGCTTCCTGCGGCATGTTGATGCATAATTCCCCCCCCCCCCCGCCATTCAACTTTTACCTCATTCTGATGTGATATTATTGTGAATTCGCAATTTTCATAAGATAATAAGACATACTACGTACGTGGCTCACTAACGCCCAAGCAGCTAGCTGCGTGTCCCGGCGTTGCACGGGCGCTTCACGCCTTTAAAGTAGTAAAGAATGTTTCAAGAAACTACTCCCCGCCAAGGCGGCTTGCTAACAGGCGCTTCACGCCTTCACTTTTTTCCTGCATAAAAAAAATCATTCGAATTAGTAATGAGATGCTTCGCGCCTTCAAAATAGTGAGGAAAGTTACAGCAAGTTCTGCTCGCTCAAGGGAAAGAAGCAGAAATAGATACTCAGTTTTTAATATAAGTAGATGGCTCTTCAACAAATGAATGTTTCAAAATATTACAAGTAGCTAGCGATAAAAATATTACGTACGTGACCCGCTAATGAGTTTCATGTTTGATTTAGTTAAGCCTTCATTCAAAATTCTCATTCTCATTGTTATTATTGTTTCATAGCAACCACGGATTCAATTCAACGGCAACAATGGATTTCATATTTAATCATTTATTAGGCTTAATCGCTTTAAATTTGACTACTTATTAAGTGATATCTTCGTTAATTAAAATCGTATAATTGTATAGATTGCTGAAAAATTATCTATTTATCGGTACCTGGTTCGACTTTCAGTTCATTGGCGTTCAGGAGAAAGAAGCGTGACATAGAAAGAAAGATAGGAAGATACTCAGTTTTTAATATAAGTAGATTTCTCGGAAATGGTGAAAGATAGTGCTAAGAAACCTTTATACATGTTAGAATAACAAGTTTTACTTTAACACGTCCTCTTCTCTCTAAGTGGAAATAAAAACATGTAATTAATATTTTACTCAAAATCATTTTTAAATAAGCATTTTTGATAGTTTTTGACTCCATTAAAAAATTTTTTTTTCACCAATGTATCGTCAAATCCTCGTAGTAAAAAATCACATAGTACAAGCATCAATAAAAAAAGAGGAACATGAATATGAAAAATTCATGTTTGAAGAAAAGCAAATTTAAAAATTTCATTCATGTAAAGAACTCGTGAATACTTTTGAAAGAACAAGAAGTTAGAATGATGTGTGATTTTTTTTTTTTTTTTTGATAAACAAGTGTTAATATATGGTTGGAAAGATAAAAGTTTAAACTTTTTAAAAATCGAATTTTTGATCGAAATTTCCTTACCTGGTCCCCGTAAGACAAATGATTTGTCTTACGGGGACCAGGTAAGCACAAATGCTGTCAATTTGGAAAGGTAAAGAAAATTTCCCCGCATAATGAAATACCACGCTTAATCGAATAATACTTCTTGGAAACGTTGATATTCGTTTAAGCGGTGCCGACTATATACAACTCATTTCGCCCACTTATTCCCAGAAATATCATAATATCAGTAATTACCTCCCAGGCCCTTACTTACGAGTTTTTACAGGACGGTGGGGGGGGGGGGGGGGCAAAGGGTATATATTCAATGCAAATTATGTTATTATTATATATATTATTATTATATTATTATTATTATTATGCCAAAAAACAGCAAGAACCACTCCGATGAATATGTAAATACATTGAGTTCCCAGTGTAATTTTTGAGCTCAACATAATTTGAATCCGATTTGTCAAAATGCAAATTAATCTTTTAATTTATTATTACCATTATTGTTATTGTTATTATTATTATTATTACTATTATCATTATTGTTGTTATTATTATTACTATTATCATTATTGTTATTATTATTATTACTATTATCATTATTGTTATTATTATTATTACTATTATCATTATTATTTTTACTATTATAATTTACTACTACTACTGTTAATACTACTACTACTACTACTACTACTACTACTACTACTACTACTACTACTACTACTACTACTACTACAATTATTATAAAATTATTATTATCATTATTATTATTGGTGTTATTATTATTACTATTATCATTAATGTTTGTTGCTATTATCATTATTATTATTACTATTAATAATTACTACTACTACTTTTACTATAATTATTATTATCATTATTATTATTATTATCATACTATTATTATTATAATTTCTTCTTCTTCTTCTTATTATTATTATTTTGAGGGCCTTACATGCAATTAGTGATTTCTCCTCTTTCTCCAGGCCCCAACCACTGGATCAAGTCCTTCCCTTTTGCCGCCGGGCAGATGCAATCGCCAGTGGACATCCCGAATAAAGTCGTCGTTCAGGACCCTCAGCTGATGCAGCGCCCCCTGCGGTGGACCTACGTACCAAAGAACTGCAGGTCGCTCCTCAACACCGGGGAGGGATGGAAAGTCATCATCGAGGGGCAGGACTCGTGTGAGTGGCAGTTTGTAGCATTTTGTTAGGCAGGGAGTTGGTGAGAAAACGAGGACCGATTTTAAATTTTTTTTATCCCTTTCCTGCTCGCGCCCGTCAAAATCACAGACTGAGTTGGTTTATTCATCATCTCGCCTAAAAGTCTTATCTCTTACCTGTCGCGAGGCACAGCAGGAGGGCCGTGGGGTAGGAAAATACAATAGGGGCGGAGAAGGTGGGCTGGCAGGTGATGGCTCTCAGTCGACGTAGGGAAAAAAATTGTGTGAAAGGGGAAACTTCTGCGACAGGGATTCTTGGAGGGATTATTTCCTTCTAACTCCTGCTAGGAAAACGTGTTTGCTAAATTGTGAGGCCTAACGTAAATAGCTCTCAGCACCGTGTGTTGAAGTATTTTTTTTCCCTTTGCACCAAAACTTTATTTCTGAGTACAGTTCCTACTTTTTAAGAAAATGTATTCTATGTATCATCCTAAAAGTTTCAATGCATTTTTTACAATTCATTTTCTGTTTATGTATTTGATAGATTTCCTGATATGCAATCTGAAAAATAGTGTAATCATCGAGATGATAGTTTCGTCACATTAATACTTATAATTGATTTTCTACTTAATATTTAATACTTAGCATTTAATATTTTTGAGACCTGATATACAATCTGAAAAATGCTGTAAACATTTAGGCAATGAAAACTTAAATAAAAATGTATTTAATTAGAAATGGAGCGACCAAGTCGACGCTTCGGCGATTTATTTAATAAAATAATTTATTAATTTTTAGTTATAGGCATATAATTTCAGTTTTTATTAAGTTTATCAATCCGTTGACAAAATTTAACCCATTTTTAACCGACTTCAACAAAGGAGGAGGTTATACAATTCGTCGGAAAATTTTTTTTTTTTCGGTATGTTCCAAGATTACTCGAAGACGCCTGGACCGATTTCAAAAATTCTTTTTTTGTTAGAAAGGTCTTTTTTTCCGATTGGTCCCATCCTCTCGTGATCCGGGTTCGATAACGGGAACCTGCAGAAATCTTTCGAAAAAGAAATTGGGATCACAGTAATCGTAATAATGACCATTTTGATCGCCAGGCTTCTCTGGATTGCATAATGAAATTCCTTTCTGTGGTCTTTTTGAAAATTTTAAACCGAGTATCTTTCTATGTCCTGCTTTTTTCTCAAGAACTCCAACGAAATGAAAGTCGTACCAGGTATTGATTGATTCGTAATATTTCAGGTTTTGTTAGTCTTAATTTACATAAGGTTTGATAAAGGAATTCTGAAGAAAATGAGGAAAATCTCCAAATTTTTGCTCAAATTTAAAGCGATTTGTCCTAAATGATTAAATATGAAATCCATTGTTACAGAACGTGATTAATATGAAACAGTTATTATAATGATCATGAAAATTGTGAATGAAGGCTTAACTGAATCAAACATAAAACTCATTAGCGGGCCACCTATGTAATACGTCGTGAAATTTTATGAACTGCGAGAATCTAGTGTTTGCTTAAGCAATTAGGTGAAGTTTTGTAATGGAAACATTACCTTATTTCATATGTGCATTTACACTAAAAAGAATAAAATAAAATATTTTTGAAAAAAAAAAAATTGAACCGACTTCGGAACTTCACTCAGCAAATGCTCTAAAAAGTAAAAAATAATTTTATTCTTTGAACACCATCGATACTACATTTAAACATAAGTTTTGAAGTCGGCGCAAAAACTATAGGTAAAATGATGTTTACTATATTTTGCCAACATTTTCAGAGAAATCATTGAAAATTGAGAGCTGAATATTTGTATATGTATTTTTCAATGAATGCGAATGCGAATAAAGAACCTGGATTCATTTAAATTTATATTTATAGTTTCGAATGATTCTATTTGGCTTTTTTTGCGCCGACTTCAAAACTTATGTTTAAATGTAGTATCGATGGTGTTCAAAGAATAAAATTATTTTTTACTTTTTAGAGCATTTGCTGAGTGAAGTTCCGAAGTCGGTTCAATTTTTTTTTTTTCAAAAATATTTTATAGATATTGATCAAGATTATTAACAATAGTCTAAGAGTATAAAACATCCAGACAATTAACAAAAGTAGACTGAAAAGCTGAACTTTTATTTATTTTTTATCAAGTAAAATATGAGAAGAGTGCCCTTTCTTTGCACATCCATTTGATGAAGCATATTAAGTCTCGATTTCATTTAAAGGAAATAGCTTATTTGTAATTTAATTATTATTTTTATTTTATTTTATTGATATAAAGTTTCAAAATTAAACATATCGAATATTTTATTTTAAATATTAATTCTGAATGATACGTAAGGAAAAATGCTCGTACATTACTCTAAAAATTTAAAACTTTAACAAGAATATTTAGATGTCCACAACAGTATTAAGATATAATGTAGACAGCAGCTAATTTCATGTTAAATTATTCTGTGATTTACTATTTGATATTAGTTAATTTATTATAAACATCAACATACACAATCTGCGGCGCGGCCCGTGAGTGCATTTAGTTTTTTCTTGTGTTAAAAAAATGAAAAAAAAAAATTTTTTTTTTTGAAAAGTTTTTTTTTCTTAGAATGGGAAAGAAAAAGTAAAAGATTTTCCAAACAAAATCTTAAATTATACACACCATATCAAAATGCTCTAGAAAAGTTTTTAAAAAATAATTTGAAAATAGATATCAGGACTTTGAGCTTTTCACTTTTCAAGCCAATGTATAGTGGACCGGCACTGATTCAGCAAACCTAATATTTGTTATAATAAGGCCACGACATGAAAAAAAAGTGCCATTTTGAACAACACACAACTTATTTTTTAACCCTTCACTGCACGATTTTTTATACACTCAGGCACATTGAAAATAGCGACCCAAGAAGAAATCGTCGGATTGAAATGAAATTTAATACACATAATGATACAGATGAGAGACTCACTTGATCTTAAAATCAAGACAATTAAACTAATACAGGGTGAGCAGCGACAAATACAGGGAATCCGTACAATGTCGAAACTTGGCAAATAAGTACAGCGTAATTTGATATGCAAATGATCCAAGTTTTCTGCCATGCTCATACACGCCGAAATGGTGTTTAAGTCAGGAAGGGGGTTCTTAACCGGCCAACGTTACGTTGATGATATTCTTCGACCCCATGTAGGATCTTTCCTAAATGGTCTCCCAGGGGCAATTTTCCAGCAAGATAATGCTCGTCCGCACACGGCAAGAGTTGTTCAAGACTTCCTACGTCATTTTCAGACTCTTCCATGGCCGGCCCGCTCCCCCGACTTATCCCCTATAGAGCATGTGTGGGATCAGCTAAAACGTCAGATGCCATCGTGTCACTCTGTGCGTGATTTGGAGTTGGCTGTTACAAATTTGTGGGCCCATCTGCCCCAGGACAACATCAGGCGTCTAATCAACTCAATGCCAGACCGCGTGGCGGCATGTATTGCAGCTAGAGGTGGTCCAACGCGCTATTGAAGTTGCTCTGTATTTGTGTCCTTGCACACCCTGTATTCGTTCAATTGTCTAGATTTTGAGATCAAGTGAATCTCTCATCTGTATCATTATGTGTATTAAATTTCATTTCAATCCGATGCTTTCTTCTTGGGTCGCTATTTTCAATGTGCCTGAGTGTATTTTCATGAAAATAATCATTTGTTACCTTTTAAATAGCCCTGAGTTCAGGAAAAATGAAGAAAAAAATTAATCTTAAAAATGTGCACCAAAAATGATGTTTTAATTGTTTGTTCTATAGATGGCGCAAAGCACATAGCATATGCTTTGTATACCGATAAGTGAAATAATCTACAATGAGTTTTGTGCCATAAGTGGTATAAACAAATTTTCCACTAAGTGTATTTAAACATTTTTAGAACAAAGGAAATAGTGACTAAGCACACTTCTAACGGAAATTCAGACACTCTTTCTTTCAAAAGCAAGAACTGTAATACCTAGACTAGTGCAACTAACTAGTGCATAAAAATCACACTAAACTGTTATAGCAATGTTCCAGAAGGGGCACAAAGCTCAGTTTAACTGCATTTAAAAACCATAGGAATATATGAGGGTTTATTTGGTTTGTGCCAGATCTGGCACACCGTGCAGTGAAGGGTTAATATTTCATTGCTCAAGGCTTACGTTTCCATATGAAATGTTAAAAATACTGCTCATTTGGCTTTTATATGTTGAATGTTTTGCGCACGTGTAAGGCGTAATTTTATAGCTTATTTGCAATTTTTCAGCAATCTTTTAGCATCGACTTTCAGGTTACGATTTCTCTTATTATTTTCAGAATAGCACACAATCAAAATCATTTTGAGCAAGAATACAAACGATTTTAAAAATTAAATACGAACTTTTTTTAACCACTATTTTTGATTGTTGAACTTACCGTCAGCAAGTGGAGAATGGATATTCTCCGATCTAAAAGACGTAAAATTAAATTATTTAGAGTTTTGTTGATGAAGCTCTTGTATAAAAGTTGGAGCTAATTGACTTGCTGAGATCTGATATATGCAAAACAAGTTTCTGATTTTTGTTGCTTTCGAAGTTCCACAAATCTTAACCTCCATGATTAACCATTATTAAGGAAAATGCAAGCATATTGAGAATTCATACAAACAACAATTAGCCTAATCTATCAAACTTGGTTAACAAAAGTCTTAGCTATCCAACTGCTAATTTCAATTTCATGGCATTTCACTGAATTTTTAGTTGTATAATGGTTAAGGCTCGACCGATGCATCGGCCAGGCCGATGCATCGGCGCCGATGGTTGAAATTTTTTCCATCGGCCATCGGCATCGGCCGCCGATGCTAAAATGGAAAAAACATCGGCCCATCGGCCTCAAAAGAATCTAAATGCCGATGCAAGGCCGATGTTTTCTTTTTTTTTTTTTTTTTTTAAGTTTTCTTAAGAGGGAATTATATTTTCTCCATTTTTTACTTCACAATTAAAAGTATGTTCAGCATTTGGCTTGAAATCGGGCAGCAAAAGGGACAAACACAGTTCTGGGTTTTGGAATTTTCCAAATCGGGCAGATACCGAAATTTTCACAACACAGACACTTTCCGACTAATCGCTTTGATGCGAATTTTAAGAATTACAGTAAAACCTCTGAATAACGGAACCGGAAGTTTTGTCCGTTACTGGGAGGTGTCCGCTGTTAGGGAGGATTATGCTGTTTCAGATTTTATCTATTAGTTTAATGCAGAATTATAATATTGAATATGTGCCATTGCCATCTTGCACTACGATACTGATAATTTGTGTATTATTTACTATATCTCGCTTGAACTCATATCATTTTACCTTTGCACTTTTAAATGCCAGCGTGCCTTTTCATTGCAATTATTCAACCTCCCCCCCCCCCGCCCCAATCTCTTTTACCTCTTATACCACTGTTCTATGATAATCCATATGAGTTAATTTCATTAAAAGATTACAATTGTAAATATGTCGACTACCTCTATAACTTACTATCATTTTGTCATTACTCAAGTCTATTTTATTTAAACTATATTAGGAGTGGGATACGATGGATACAATTTCGGAGCAGCTAAAATTCTGTTTTCGAGAAGAAAAATAATTCTTTTGGAGCATACTGGAGAGGAAAACAAACACCGTATTGGAGCAGGCTGAAGCAGGAAAATTACAATTTTAGCGCGACTAAGGAAAAAAAAAAAGAATGCCATTTTGATGCAAGATTCAGCAAAATAAAAAATCAAACTAGGAGCAAAAGTAGCAAAAAAAAAAAGGTGCAAGCCGACTATTTTTATTTCATGGTTATTTATTTTTCAATAAAATAAGTTATGTAAGTGTCGCAGCTTTTAACGAACATGCAAACATTATTTTCATACAATTTAAGTATAGAGAAATTCAAGCTATGACTTAGTATTGTGATTTATCTGTTGCCTTTTTAGCCTACTTTCCCGTTAAAAAGAAAAAAAAAACTAAAAAAGCATTATAAATAACTTTTAAGGGAACCGTCCGAATTAAATAACCTTTTTTTCGTTCGAAAGATCTCGGAGAGGAAACCTCATTCCCATATTTTGCTTTTTGATTTGAACCATTTTTCTTTCAATATTGAACCGTTCAGAAAAAGGCTTAACATTGCACCTACTGGGAAATTTAAGTTTAATGAAGATCCTGAACTTAAAGGCGGATTTCCTTCAAACTAACTTTGTTAGAAAATGGTTTTGATAAATAATGTATGTAAAGTACTTTTCTGAATGAGCTGCTGGGAGGACCCTGCTTCCGACTCCTTGACTCCGACTCCGCAAACATGGCAGAAATGCAGGCTCAGAAGAAAATGACCCGTTCCTACCATTATAATTTTACAGCTTTCGACTTCGACTGATGAAATTAATTTTTTAAAGCCGACTCCAACTCCGCCGCTATGGTAGAAATACAGGCTCGGAAAAAAGACCGAGTCCTACTATTAGAATGTGTGTGTCTTTGACTCTGACTCTACCTGTCGACAGTGATTGACGACTCCGACTTTTCAACCCCAACTCTGAATCCTCGACTCTAACTCTGACTCAGCAAAGAGCAAACATTGCAGAAATGCAGACTGGGAAAAAAATGACTGACTCCTACTCTTAAAAGAAATAACCGTGCAGGCGATTTTTTTCTTTGTTTATTCATTTGTTTTTTTATTATTATTATTATTTTATTTTATTTTTTTGGCAGACGATTTTTTGTCTAACAAAAATTACTCATTTAAGAGAACATTTTATCATTTATTTAATCAATTACTGTCGGCCCCGCTTAAACGAATACTGTCGGTTCCAAGAAATATTATTCGATTAAACGGGGTATTCGATTAAGCGGGGATCTTTAACTTTACGTCTATGGCATCGGTTCCGAGATATTTTATTCGTATAAGCGGGGTATTCGTTTATCCGTTACCCGATTAAGCGGGGACGACATTATTTGATTTTTAATTGTGGGCGCCGGATTAAAAATGGAACTCGAGACATTTTTTAGGAACGAGTTTTTTTTTTTTTTTTTGATAAAATGCGTTTTGATTTTTTGATTTGCTTCCTTTTTTTCAAAACAATTAATTAATTTTTCTACGGAAGAACTATAAAAGCTGCATTGTTTAAAATATGCAACAACTTTATTTTTTTATTTATTTATTTTGTTTACTTTTTAAGTGCCTAGTTCATCAAATGAAATCTGCATATTTGGTTTTTAGAAATCAGCTTTATTTGCTAAAAAGGTACGTTTGACATAATTTGTCGTCTCAGATAATTAAAAGAATATTGCTCAGATACTAGAATACCGATGTCGATGAACTGAAAAGTAGGCTCGTTTAGTACTTGATAGAACTTCTTGTTTTGTTTAACCTCATGATTTAAAAATATCGTAAGGATTTTTCCACTCACACAATGTAATTTGTTGACTCATTCACTTTTTTTAAGGGTTAAACAACATAATGGGAACATCTTTTACCAAGTTTGGTGTATCTAAATCTACATATTATTGCTGAAGACTTTTTTTTTATGTTTATGTTTATGTTAAACAATAGAGCAGTTGCCTATTACTAAACACAGTGTCCGTTTAAAATTTTTATCTCAAACGTTTTTGTACATGTAGGTGGAACTTAATTCACGAATAAAAGAGTATATTGCGAACCGATGCGAAATTGCTTTACAGAGATCCATGTTGCAAATATCGACAATTTTAATAGGAATTTTGTCAAATACCGCCAGCCGATACCGAATTCAGCATCTTATTTTTTTTCTCCATCTTTGTTGTATCTTTCTTTGTTAGTTATAAAACACTTTGCGATTAGTATATCACTCAGTTGTCACCAATTCATGATATTAGTCTGCACTGAAATTATAATTTATTAGTCAAAAAAAAGAGAAAGAAAAAGTTAAAAGCACATTTGGAACATCGGATTGCAGCTAAGAAAGTATCTGCATGACTACACCTAGTACCAATAGTACGAATGAGTTCTCAACTTACTGCGTCTCTCTCTCTCTCTCTCATATAATTTTTGTCGAGTGGTAGTAAAATAGAAATTTAAGCCCAAAATCTGAATGACTGAAAAAGAAATAGAATGAAATGAATATATCTGTACCTCAGAACCAGACTAACGTAAGTCCATTTTCGTCATTTTTCAGTAGAGGGGAAAAACGATGTATTCGACAATCGTTTTTCCCCTCTACCGAAAAATAACGAAAATGGACTTACGTTAGTCTGGTTCTGAGGTACAGATATGACCCATCAAATCTCTTATAAAACATTTATTTTTTCTAATAATTTAATATTTTTAACCATCGGCCATCGGCATCGGCCATCGGCCGATGGAAGAGTAAAAAAATCGGCCATCGGCCATCGGCCAACTTTGAACAATCGGCCAACAATCGGCATCGGCCCATCGGCCAAAAAATGCCATCGGTCGAGCCTTAATAAATAGTAGTACATTTTTAATTCAAAATCAGATGTGACGCATTCACACATTCATGTACTTATCCTCGATCATCAACCAGTGGCAGTTAAGTTTCGGGTACTTTTTCTTGAATTAGTAATGAGTCATTTCATTTTGAATGGTGTTGCCGTCATCCAAGATTGCGATTCTGCTTATTTTTCAGGTAAGATGATTCTGTGGCCATCTATTGGAACATTTACTAGTGTTGACAACAGCTTGAATTTTAACATATATATTTTTTTAATTTCTGAAACAAGTAGATGATTCACTATCAGAAATGTTCATCCTTGTAAAGTTTTACCTTGTTTTAGTTACTGTATTGATAGCTGAAAGTTCTAGGTTAGCCAAGAATCAACAAAAGATCTCTTAAATAGCCGACTACTGGTGCTTTTACCCTACTATTTTTTCGAATTCACCAAAAACTGAAGCATTTTGCATTAAGAATATTAAGATAAATATATAACACAGCGTAAATAGTAGTAGATTGGGTAGTTCTATGGTATAATACATGATCATATCAGTTTTTTTATTATAAAACATCAACAGAATTGCAGACTGAGCTTTTCATGTTCCAAGTAGAGCTTCCTACTACTAATTTGCAATACAAAAATAGTAATGTCGTCTTTTCTTGTACTAGCAGTACAAAGCAAAACAAAACAAGAAAACTTTTAATTAGGGAAATTAATTTAAGAATGACCCAGTAAGCTGAAAATGTTGTGTAATACTAAGAACATTAAAATAAAAACAACCAAAACAAAAATAAGCATTAATTAATGAAATCAATTTAAGAATGCCACAGTAAGCTGAAAATATTGTGTAACGCTAAGAATATTAAAACATATGGAGAAAAGTATAAAACTCTATGCATTTATTATGCATTTAATCCAAAAACTTCAATATGTGCGCCAGCCGAAGCTTCGGCTATTAGTTGGGCGAAGCTTCGGTATTCGGCGCTTCGGCCAAATGCCGCTTCGTTCCATCTCTAATTTTAACACTTAAGGCATCTACTAAGAAATTTACACGTAAAAGGAAGTAGTGTGGGGTCCATACCTTATTTTTTTTTCAAGTTCTGGGCTTAAACAGTAAATTTCATGCAATTCCCCTACATTGAATAATTGAATATAAGCCCATTGTTAAAGAAAGTGATTGCCGTAACACAGTAATATTAAGTTGTTCTCTACATATAGGTCTGACCGGTGGACCCCTCGAGCACTCATACCAACTAGTACAATTTCATTCTCATTGGGGAAAGTGTCATAAAACCGGCTCGGAGCACACTGTGGATGGAGAAGGCTTTGCAGCCGAAGTAAGAGCATTATAATTAATATCTTTACAAATCTTGCAAATAGTTAATTTTTATGTTCTTTTGTACTTAATTTGTAAAAATCTTGCTACCTTTGGCTTTTTTGAATTAATTTTAATGCAAAATTATCGCAGATTTGGTAACTTTATCTGTATGTTGACTTTGCCTGCGATGCACTCTTTAGCATTGTGTCTGGGATTGGCGAGAAATTTAAGAGATATCACCAAGTTGACATCATTTTAGGCGACTTATTTCGGCACCGAAATTGGCGAGAAATCGTCAATTGTTGCCAAGCTTGGCGACATTTTTAACTTAACATGTAATTAGTATTTCCTTAAAATTCATAGACAACCTCTTGTAACATTTCACTGTTGTACATGGCCTTTAATATTCTTGAATGAAATAGAAGATATGAGAACGTACTGTCCGACCACGGATGAGATGGAAAGGTTAATATCCGGTTAACCGGCGGAAATGGACGCATCTATTCGTTTTTAGGTATGTCGGCTTTTGCAGATGAGTGTTAGCCTCGAAATTAAACTGAAATGAATTGAAATGCATTAATCACGAGCATCACATTTTTACTTTTACCCCTCGTGCGGATAAACACGTCTGAGCTGGACATTTGCCAATTCCACAGCATCCGTAGTCAAACAGTACTGGGAATTTGTAGATGCATTTTTAGTGGGAATAAATAGCTGCTGCATCGATGCAAATTAGCTTAATCTTGTCTGTTTGACCTAGTGTTTTCGCGTAATTGGACGAAATACGTGTTGTACTGCAAAGTGTCTACGGTGTCTAATGACACTCGTGACCGGAGGGACCTGGGTTCGATTCCAGCCGATTAAAGATCCACCGTCTTGATTAATGGTGGCTGTGGGACGTTAAAAATGTCGTGGTCACAAAGTCCTCCAAGTGAAACGATATACCTCTGGGGGTGCTGGGAAAGGTTTGCCCGGCCCTTGGTCAGTTTCAAAAAGAACATAGCGCTCTTCAGGACCCTATCCCGGTTAAACCACGGGTTGTGGTAGGTACGGGGGACCCTGGAGTGTGTAAAGGTGTTTAATGACATCTGCGTAATTGCTATGGATGTTCAGCAATTGTTTCTTGCTCTAGTATACCTATTCGTAAATAAATTTACTGTGTTTTTCTCAAGATTGAAATCATCATTTTATGAAAATTCGAAGGTGTGACGGACTCGTAATAATATGAACTTTTTTTAGCAGTTTTGCAGAGAAGTTGGGTAAGACTTTATTTAAAATATGCAGTTTAGTTTTATTCTCCTTAAGAAAAATGTCAATTTATTGGAAAGGGTTAAAAAGTGGGTGACGAGGTCAGTAAATGGGCTTTCTAATTTAGACCAGGCTTAGAATGCTAGATATGCATAGTCTCGGAGTAATATGATCGAATTAAAGTTCATTAAAAAGAAGGACGTATATAAGGTCATCGTTGCGTTAGGGTTTTACATATTTTGCTCTAGAAATGCATTGTATTTTTGTTATTTTTTCCCCTTGAAATAACTGAAATGATCACTTAATGCTGCTGGGAATATATGTTAAGCTTGAAGCCTTATCATATACCCCCGATATTTTAGCCTTTTTTAAAATTAATTAATTAACTTACTTATTTTACTATTCATTCAACATTTCTGCGTCCAATGTTATGACTTAGTGCTACATACTACAGTGAACTCTCTCTTATACGCCGGCCCAAGGGACCAACAGAAAAAGGCGCATAACTGAGATTGACGCATAAGCGAACAAGCCTATTTAAAGGTCTAAAACGCAACATAAGTTCTAATGAGAGCATGAATAAGAATGTTTGTATAGAAAAGGAACATATTACTGTGGTTTGGCATTTGGCAATTACTGTAACGTAACTACAATGATAAAGAGAAAACAAAAATTGCAGCGTACCTAATCACAAATTGTTCCCTTTAAAACGATACATAATAGATAATTGACCCTCTCCGAATTCTAGTTCATACGGAAAAAAAGGCCTTCCGTGAGCAATACAGGCGAAAGATCAAAGAAGAAAGTGAAGAAATATGCTTATTTTTTAAAGAAAGTAAAATAAATTTTTAATATTTTACAAAAAATTCGGCGCATAAGTGAAATATTTATCTTTAGAGCGACGCATGAACGAATGATATTATCATTATTATGCTATAGAATGTGCTGGGACCATTGAAAACCGTCGTATAAGTGAAAAAGGCGCATAAAGGAGGCGGTGTATAAGTGAGAGCCCACTGTAGTTAAAAAGTTAATTTTAATCGCATACCATTTGAAGGTAATTGCTACTATACTTATATTTTTAGTTACATCTGGTTCATTGGAACATGGATCTTTACAACAGTGTAGAAGAAGCACTGGCTTCCAAGAAAGGAGTTGCAGTTATTGGTGTGTTTTTTCAAGTGAGAAAAACTTTTTAATACTCCAGGCCTCCAGGCTCAAAAATATTTATCATATATTAAGTGCTGCGATATCGATGTCGATGTTTTGAAGACGTCGATGCTTTTGCTAAAACATCGCTGTTTTTAACATCGATGTTTGAAGGTCAATGATTTTCCAAAATTGATGTTTTAGGTTCGATGTCTTTTTCGATGTGGATGTTTTATAGTCCAGCAAAGAAAGCTGATAAAAATATGCGATAAGCAGACGTGTTAAGAAGTTTTCACGTTTAATCAGAAATTTCAGTATTAATGCCATTGGAAAATATTTTCTATGATTATTCTATACCTCAGAACCAGACTAACGTAAGTCCATTTTCGTCATTTAAGAACGATTGTCGAATACATGCGCAAAGGATGGGACTCGCGCTCTTTTCACGCTGCTAAAAAATTGTGAAAGAGTTTGTTTTATAGAATACTGTTTTAATGGGTCGATGTGGAATAAGATTCTACATACAATGAAGCAAAAAGTGAAAATGGCCATTTTTGGACTTACGTCGTTCTGGTTCTGGGGTACGTAATATCGATGGTTTGCTCTCGATGTTTCTGAAACACCTCAAATTTGCTTTCGCTAATTATTTATTTATTATTTATTTTTCATTTTATTACTATTTTTTATGTCTACAATTTATATTTCAGCAAAAATAAATAAATAAATAAATAAAATAAAAATAAAGATATGCTGCCAAAAGTTACATCGTCAATCAGCCAATGTTTTGCATTTAGGATAAAAAGTTTCATAAAAGTTATACAGTTAATCAACAGTTTTAGTATCTATCTCTCTAAAAAAAGTTTTCTTTAATAGTTGATATCGATATCATACGGTTGATGTTTTTCAGGAAACAAGATAAAACAAATTGAGTGATATGAAGAGGCGCAATGTATTGAGGAGTTAATGTATTACTGTTCATTTAAATGTGTAAGCAATTTCAAAAAGATCGATGTTTTAAAACATCGATGTTTGAGTACATCGATGTTTTTTGGTTGACGTATCAATACCATCGATGTCTTAATTTCTTAATATCGATGTCTTAAAACATCGATGTTTTACCTTCGATGTCGCACCCTTACTATATATATAAAGATGACTGGCTCTGTTTGTTTGCTTATATGTACGTTTGTAGCCGATGGCCAGAAACCCCCACAGCACCTACAGACATGAAACTTGGCACACAATTTGAACGTATCCCCGTGAAATGCACTTCGAAGTCCGAATTCTAAGTTTCGAATTAGTTATTTTTAAATTAATTAATTAGTTTCATTTTTGGTGTATCCGGCATAATTGAGGGGGGAAAACTTTCCCCCATCCAATAACATTATATATCGCTGGAAAGGGTTTTTTTTTTCAGAAAAAGAAAAGTTTTGGCACATTTCTCTTTGTTAATTAGAACGGGAGATATTAATTAATCAAATTTTGTCAGTTTTCAAGGCTTAACTCTACTCACAAAACTAAAACACTAGGTCCATTTTCCAGACAGACTGCTCTTTTGTCCCTTAAGTTACATAGTTGTTTAAATTTGCGTATTAAGTTAAGCCTTGAAAATTGACTAAATTTGAGCAATTAAAATCCCCTGTTACTTACTTAACTTAATGTCTTTTTGATTTATTTGGCGAATTGTTTTGAACAGGACTTTTAGAAGAATTTGAAAGGTCGTGGAGCACATTTGAATTAAGGAAAAAATAATTTTACTTCAGAGTTTCAGAGTGAATTTAAATTTATTTAGATGATTTTCTTTACATTTATTGCACGGACATCGCTGTGCGGGTACTGCTAGTTATAATATATTTACAGTGCAGTGCTCTAGATGAGTGTGAACCTAAGTATAATAATACATTTCTTAAGTATTAAAATACATTTTGAAGAAAAAGTATAATAATTCTTTAAGTCTTTAAAGTATAATGAAGGAAAGGAAAAGAGAAAAAACAAAACAAAATATACTTTTACAAATATGAGAATTACAACTTCCAAACCGCTCTAAGGTCGGTGCTTCCAGAAAAGATGAGCATTTATTCTTTTTGTATTTGACATTTGACTAATTTCGCTGACAGCCACCTCGTCTGGTGGTCAGAGAAGTCTGACTGCGGATGGAAAGGTCCCGGGTTCGAATCCCGGCTCAGTCATAGATGCATTTTCTCTCTCCTGTCCTTGTCCTTTCTTTGCTTGAATGTGTTGTGATGTGAATGGTTGCCTGCCGTATAAACGGGTCCCTGTGGCATATGTGTGCACTGTGGAAGTCGGAGGTATAACTTTGATGTACCCCCCCCCCCAAAAAAAAAAAAATTACGCGCCAAATCTGGCACTCATTTACGGACTTTTTAGGGTTGCTGTTTCTTATTTTGGTGTTGCCAATTTAGGTTTTTTCAGCTTTTAGGTTTTTGCTGTTGCTAAATTTAGTATTTTCTTGTATTTTGTACTATTTTTTGAGTTTCTTTTACAAGTTTTGTGGCAACAATTTTTTTGTGGCAGCAACAAAAACAGGTATTTTAATTCAACTAGGAAATAACAAGAGAAAAAAATCTGGTGTGGACCCCACACTACTTCCTTTTACGTGTAAATTTCTTAGTAGTTGCCTTAAGTGTTAAAAAAAGTGCTTGGAGTGAGTAAGGTAACAATTCAAATATTTACTCCCCTAATCTGCCACGAAACAATGCAACAAATATTTTACAATGGTTAATTTTCCAAATATTGCTGATTTAAAAATCATTCAGTGAATTTTTCGCAAAATATCGCCAATAGTGCCAAGTTGAACCCAAATTCAAAAAATAATTTTTTCGCCAAATTTGTCGCCAACTTGGCGATATGTCGCCAAGTTGGCGTCAAACACTTGGCGACCGAAAGCTTGGCGACATATCGCCAAGTGATCGCGCCAATTCATATCACTTGAGTCTGCATTGAAATTAACACTGATTCAATCCAAAAAAGGGGTAAAACACCCCCTTGGGAACATTCGAATGCAAACACAAGGAGAGGTGCACAACTAGACATTCCTCAGAGCCTACATACCAAGCTAGAAGCTTCTATGGCATATAGTTTTTGAGTTATGCGACCCACATACATACATACATACATACATCCGCACATACGTACATACAGACGTCACGAGAAAACTCGTCGTAATTAACTCGGGGGTGGTTGAAAAGGATTTTTCGTCTGCTTGTATGTTGGTAGGTACATATGCACGTGCTGACAGGTCGAAAAAACTACTGTACATTCTTTCGGGGGTGAGCAAAATCAAAATTTAGACTCAAATTTGAGTGATTTTTTTTTTCGCGATCGCACTACTTCCTTCGCAACGTAAAAGGAAGTAAAAAAGCTAAAAGCATCGGGAAGTGCGCCTCCTTAACCTATCACCTTTTCTTTCTGAATGGAACCGTTCGTGGGTGCCAGGTGCGGAGTTCGAAAACGAACAGTATAAGTGTACTGCAATAGCAATGCATTTTCTTTTTCTAGCGATGTCATATGCGATAGCTGTCTCTGATTTGAGGGCCGTGGTAGTCCGATCGCTAAGGCGTCGGACTCGTGACCGGAGGGACCCGGGTTCGAACCCTGCCGATCAAAGATCCACTGTCTTGATTAATGGTGGCTGGGGGACGTTCAAAATGTCGTGGTCACAAAGTCCTCCAAGTGAAATGATACTTCTGGGGGTGCTGGGAAGGGTTTGCTCGACCCTTGGTTCTGGTTCAAAAATAGCAGAGCGCTCTTCAGTGCCCTATCCCGGTTGAACCACGAGTTGTGGTAAGTACGGGGGACCCTGGAGTGTGTGATGTCTCTGATTTGACAGTCAAAGTTGTAAACTAACTGCTTTTTACTTTCAGATTGGGAAGCACCATGACGAGTTAGCCAAAATAACGGACCTACTCTGTGATATAGCCAACAAAGGGGACGAGTGTCCTTTATCAAAGAAAGTCGACCCAGCTGCATTTTTTCCAGGTGCGCATCCTGCTTATGTGAACCTCTATATATTCATTTCCATGTGTATCGTGTAGTAACTAATTTTGCAAACAGTGGTTATTTTTGTGTTCCTTTATTCTTGATTTGTTGAATTCGGTGTTTATTCCATTAATTTTTGCTTAAAATTACAGTAGTTTTGTTACAACTGACCTGTAAGTTCCTGGTATGCATCTGCGGCGTACGGTATGGACGGCGTGTCCCCCGGGAATAGAACCGGGGACCTCTGTGGTAGAAACCCAGTGCTTTGGCCGCTGGACCAAAAGGCCTCGTAATCCGGCGGGCAAAGTTGGGTTATATGCTCTTTAAGCGTACGCCACAATACTCCACTCCTAGTGGTGGAGCGGGGAGTGCGAGAGAGCGATATGTTCGAATTAGATGGTGGGCCAAGAAGCCAGGCGTTCTGGCTGAAGTTGTGCCTGTTGCTGCGGCTGCAGGGCAAAAGGAGCGTCCGCGGTCCGGCGCATGTGGGTCTGCGCCAGCGGTTGGGCGGACGAGTGAGTGATGCAGGTAAAGTGAGTGAGCGATGCAGGAGAAGCGGATCCTGTGTTGCGTATGTTCATGGCGCCATCTATTGTCCGGGTCACCAACTGCGGCGTACGTGATGGACGGCTGACCTACCCGTGGTATCCAACCGGGGACCACTGTGGTAGAAACCTAGTGCTTTGGCCGCTGGACTAAAAGGCCTCATAACCTGGCGGGCAAAGTTGGGTTATATGCTCTCTAAGCGTACGCCACATATCAATTTTAGTGAGGAATCTCTAGTTGTCGCCAGATTTGGCTTCATTTAGCGACATTTCGGAATTGTCCTGTTTTGCTTTTTTGTAAATAATAAATGGGCAGAGCGAGTAAATCGCGTTTGTTTACTCACCCGACATTACACCATCTGATTTCCTTTTTTCGACCGCTATGTGACGAAGGACTTGAAAAGTTAGCTGACACCCAAAATAGCATCTCCGGGCATTTTCCTTAAATCAACTGATTTTTATCGATCCAAATCCGGAGGATTGAAAATCGCCTCATTAGGTGGCGAAATGTTATTTAAAAGGGATGTATTTACACAGATTGGAAATAAAAACTTGTCAAAAAGTATTAGTTTAAGGGAAAAAAAGGAAAAAAAAAACTACATTTATTTCTGTATTCCCAAAGAAATAAATCAATGAGTCAAAAAAATAAAAGAGCACACTGCATTGTAATGAAATTTTACAATACACTTAAGATTGAACTACTAAAATAATACTTTTTAGAAAAGAAGATCAGTTCAACTTAAAGAGCTTCTAAATACAAATTTTATTCACTCAGCGCTTGACCTAAATCAATGACATGTAAACCGCGACACTATTGTGAGAAGGATTTGTCTTTCAAGCTGACTGTATCGCAATAATCGAAAAATGCTATCTAAACTGCCATCAGTCAAATGATATTTTACGCTGTAATGACACTTTTAACTAATCTTAAACTTTTATTTATGGCACTAAATACAACAGGGTTTTTTTTCTTAGTCACAGTCACACAACGGGCCGTTGATGTTGAGCATTAAGTTTGGAATTTGAGCTTTCCGTTGACCCCAATCCTTTCGTTTTTAAGAAAGGTTGGTGATGTAGGAAAACAAACAGGAGCTGGTGATAAGAGAGCGGTTTTTACAAGTTACTCAAAGGCGAAATTTTATGTCCAAAACACTAAATACAAGAATGGAAATGTTGGATGTGTCTTTGTGAGATTATAACTGTCGTTACGAATGAAGAAGAATTATCATTTCGTGTAGCAGTTTTATTGGATTTATCGTAATTTGTTATGATAAGCGTGATAAGAGGAAAGAGTGTTCTATTAAAGCACCTGCAAGAGAGCTCCACGAGAGGACATGTCAGACTAGTCGGGAATTAGGGGCCATGGGCGTACGAAAAAGGACAACTACACCCCCTTGATCAGAACCAGGGGCACTCCGATGGGAAGTCACTGTGACCTCCCGACTTTTTCCTTGTTAGCAAATTTATTCTTCTTTTGATACTTTTTCTGGTTACAAGTTGGTATACATGTGCTTCAAAACTTCAAAAACAACTGAACACAGTAAAAAATATTTGTAATGAGAATCCAGTGTGTTAGAATAAAGTCTGACGATTTAACAAGAAAAGGATTAGTTTTTGCACGGAGTGATATTACAAGAACCAGGGCCCGATTAAGATATTACGGGGTCCTAGGCCAAACACTTTTTTTGGGGCCCCCTGTACTGAGGCTTTACAATTTTAGGCATTGGATAAAACAATTTTAGTCATCAATTAGAGCAATTCTCATTCTAGCCATTTGGGGGCTCCTAGTATTGTGGTGGCCCTAGACCACAGCCTAGTTGGCCTATTCAGTAATCAGGCCCTGACAAGAACGACAATTTTCTTTTGCTTGGGAGAATTTGAACTTTTTGTGGGGCCACAGTGACCTCCAAGAATTGGGGTGAACTCTCTGAAAACTCTTGGGAGAATTGTAACTTTTTGGGAGGGCACACACATAGTAACCTCCTATTGTGGTGCTACAGCTTGCCCCTCCCTAACGCCCATGGGCCTGGCTCAAAGTAGAAGAAGTATAAATTTTACAAATTTTATGGGGCCTTGGCTCTCGACCATGTGTAAAATGGGACAACGTGTAAAAAAAAATCAAATAGCACATTTAAACCGAGTTGAAAACTCAGCAAACAAGCTGTTTCGAGGCTATAAAATGCAAGCTTCTTCATCAAGTTCACTTGACTGTTGTTTTTGGACATGTGAACCATTCTTCGTTTTTATGCACTGGTGAAGAGACTTGCATTTTATAGCCTCGAAACAGCTTGTTTGCTGAGTTTTCAACTCAGTTTAAATGTGCTATTTGATTTTTTTTACACGTTGTCGCATTTAACACATTTTTCTCTTGGTAACTTTTTTACGTCGTTTTACAAAATGAAGGAAGTTTTTTCGTCACGAAAAAGTTTTCTTGTTCACTTAACCGTAGGTTTGGACTGGTGAACCATTCTTGTTTCTCTTTTATGCACTGATGAAGAGGCTTGTATTTGATAGCCTCGTGTTTGCGGAGTTCGTAACACATTTTAAATACTTTTATTTGTGCTTGTATGCACGTTGTCCCAGCTTACTCTCGTATGAATGTATATTTTCCGCAATATGAAGTAATACATTCTTTTGTGCTTCTTTCAGAAGTGCATGATTATTGGACGTACGAAGGCTCTTTGACGACGCCACCATGCCACGAAAGTGTGACGTGGATCATATTCAAAAAGCCTGTAGAAGTCTCAGAAGAACAGGTAGATATTTGAAGGGTCAGGGGGGAAATCCACGGTAGTCACATTTGATTCATTTTGAGAAAAACGAAATTTAAACTTTACGAACTCATAAACTTCCCAAGCGCGGATACAAGGGAGGGGCGATGGGGGCGATCGCCCCTCCCTTGAGGGACTCTTCTCCAGCAGTTTTTAGATTTTAAAGTTCAAAAACAGCAATTTTAGTTGATCTTTGATGATATTAAGGGAAAGGGTGCGGGGATTCGGGGCTCTGAACTAGACATTTTTCGAAATGGAAGACCAAAACATTTGTAATCAGCATATGTTAACAAGGATGCATGGTGAAAAAAGTGGGCAAATAAGGAAAAATAATCAATCGCCCCTCCCTTGGAACATTTCTGGATCCGCCCTTGAAACTTCCCCAGTATACTTGTTCTAAAATGACAATAATACATGGACTACAGTGTTTTTTCACGAATATTGCATATACTAAACGAAATTACACATATTTTTCTAACAGGTGGTAGCATCAGTTTAAATTCAACAAAAAGAGGACTACAGTGGTTTTTCCCCCGACCCTTCATTTTTTTTTGTAGCTATGAAAATGTTTTTACTTAACCGAGAAAAATGGGGACGAAATCTACTGTTATTGAAAACTGAAGGTATTTTATCTATGTATTTATGTCATCCTTCTTCCTCCTGAACGCCAGTGAACTGAACCTCGAATCAGGTATCGTTGGATTCGTATTTTTTTAGTCTTCATTGTTTATAATTTAGACAATTCTTCGATTTTAATAAGCGGGGATTTTCATTGAAAGAGTCTCTTTTTTTCTCCTTTGGTCCTCCCCTCCGAAGTTTCGCAACCTGGAAGTGTTAAAAAACAAATCCCATTTCTTCATACATCGAAGAATATTTAATTTGGCTGAGCGCCAAATTCTCCCTAAACGATTTCTTCCTAAGAAAGCGCATAATTGAAATGGGCTAAGTTGTTTTTTGACGGATACAGGGAAATAGCTCGATCTTTAAAAAGGCGTATGGTTCGTCTTTTCCGAGATCGAATATTGGTTCAAGAGGTCGCCGTGCTGAGAAGCCCCCAAAGTGCATTGTCGGGAATGAAATGGTCCTAGAGGTGTGCTATACTTAAAATATAAAGTGCACCGCCGGAGGATCCTCGCCTTTCTCCAACCCGCCGGAAGCGGCTAATCTAGCCAATTGGCGGCAGTAAACTCCCAATTAATAGCGGAATAGAGTGGTATGGTGATCGCGGATGAGCTAATTTCGGGGACAAACCACGAAATAGGTAAAACATTATGTATTAGTCTTATGAAATAGTAGAAAAATATCAATTGCATTCGCATACATTTAAATTATAGTCAAAAACGATAACGGTATATGAGTACATGTTCTTTGAATGGGTAACACAGATCTGGGATTTTTAACGTAAAGAATGGATGTAAAAGCTGGAAAATGATCGCTCATTATTGCGAACGGCTTACACGTATACGCGAGCAAATCGAGCAAACAGATCAACTGAAACAGATGAAGCTTAGCTAGGATGCACGAAAAACAGATTGAGGGGAGGGAGAAAAGTTTAATTTTTTTTCTGCAAAACTGGTCTGGTCACCCGTTTACGCACGTAAGTAGTGCAGGTATAAAGTCAATAAGTGGTGTAGATCTACAATCAGGTGTCAAAAATAGAGTAGATCTAATAGGAAGGAGAAAGAACGAAGCAGGAAAGAGGGAGACATCCCAGTTACGCCTACCAGAGACGGCAGCTTCGTCCTCATTATGGCCTCAGCAGTCTGGAATCGACAGTGTGATACTTTGAAATGAGATCTGTCTCCAGCTCGGTTACTGTCTATTCCAGACTGATGAATCCATAATAAGGATGAACCTGCAATCTCTGAATGGCATGACTGGGAGGCTGTTGGTTTATTACATGCAGCAGAGATCCGCAAAGTATGATCCACTCACCCCGGGGGTCTGCGAGCGCATACCTAGGGGTCCGTGGTGCTATCCTGCTAAAATGTAAAAAATAATTGAAAGTGAAGGACGAGTAACGATATGTTTGCAAAACGGTAGTTAATTTACAGGGAATAAAAAAGTTTTTGTTTACGTACACGCATTGCCTAGCGCCCACCAGAGCTCTCGATTTTAACACATATTTGACATCCAATTGAGCTCCAAATATATTTTTTTTACTTCTATAGCTCAAAATAATAATGTTAAGCAATGAAAACTAGACAAGAGTTGTAAAAAAATGTATTGCACAATTAATAAATAAATTTGAAAGGAAAAACATATTAGGCAAAATAAATTTAATGTATCAAATCAAGTTTTTTTTTCTTTTGCCCGGGGAGGAGGGGTCCGCAAAGAAAGTAATTGTTAGGAAGTGGCCCTGGAGGTCTGGACTTTGGAAATCTCTGGCATGCAGTGAAATTTGTGTGAACGTAAAATTCGGGAAAACGTTAATTATGGGAACATTATTAGAAAACAGAAAAATTGGGTCCTGCTGACGAAACCGTAAAATGTGGGGAAAACGTTGTTCCGGGGAAAGTAAAATCGGCATTTCACTGTAGTGTTCCATGAAATGATTAAAAAATTTTTTACAATCCTTTGTCCATTTTTTTTCGCCCTTAGCTGGAAACGTTCAAGATGCTGTTTTCTTCCACACTAAAGGCTTTCGTGAACGGGGCGCCCGTCCGAAGCAGGGTGGTCGAGAACTGCCGGCCCGTGCAACCCCTGAACGATCGGGTGATCCGAGAAGCAACCTGTTGAAGATCATCCCACTGAGCTATAGAACGTACTGGAGGACTGACAGAGCTTTCGAACAACTAAATAGAATAATAGAAGATATTCTTAGACTCCGAGCTTAGAGAGAGAGAGAACTGCCTTTTTTTTGACTTGAACCCTTTTCCGGTTGATTGAAATTTCTGAAATGTAATTGAAAATGAAAAAACATAGTGAGTTAGCTTTATAGATGTAGATATTACAATAAAAAAATTCTAACAAAAAAATGGTTGCTTGATTTTTCTGAGATTGTTTATCTTATGGGCTCAGGAAAGTTTTCATATCCAGGACTCCAGGCTCATTATTTCAAAACTTTCCAGGGACGATCACAAAAGGTTTACTCGATTTCTCGATGCATATTCAACCAAAAAAACAAAGAAAATCAAGTCTTAAATTTTTGTAAAAATACTGTCAAAGCCAAACGGCGTTTATAACCTTTTGAAAACCATTATAGGAGACAAGGGTCCTCTGAAGTTCAAAATTCATATATGAATTCTTGAACACAAATAATTCGTGATTTATATTTTTCTTTTGGTCAATTCCATATAAAGTCAACAAATGGGCCGTGCCGCACCATTTTTGATTTTGATCAAATTTGGTAGGTAATATGCACAGTGGCGGCGCTAGCTATGGGGAAAGGGGGGCAATTGCCCCCCTGTCGGGAACGTCTTGCCCCCCCATCGGGGAAAATTTCGTGCTTCGTCGGGAAAAAAATTTCCGACGATCAAATTTTCCGACAGAAATTTGAGGGCCGAAAATGTTTCTGATTCCGATGGATTGGTAATTTTCTTTGAATAAAATTATTCAACGAAAAAAATTATTTTTTTTTTCTAAAACATTCTCAGTATTCGACAAATTACACGACTTCAGACCAATTTCGAACACGAGAAGCTTCGGGAAAAAGTTAGCAACAAGAGGAATCGGCGAGCTGCCGTCGTATCTCTTGGACGAACGTTAAGTTCTGCTAGAGAAAATTATTTTTGTTCAGTTTGAAAAGGGCAAATCTTCCTTTTTTTTTTTCTCACCAGCGGTTCCCACCTTCCCACCCGCAAATCGCCAGCAGCATGGCAAACGGACATTCATTGTCACTTTCTGAGAATCTGATAATCATCAACGACAAAATAGTTGCTTAATTGCCCTAACTTCGTTTAAGACCAGCCGCTAGACACGTGTTTCTCTGAGGGCTTTTGTCACCCACCAACTGTCGAGGAGCGCGGGGATTAGACCCCTTTTTCCTACTTGGACGGCGAATGCCGCGGGCTCCCGCGCACTGCATAGCGAGCCGAAGAAGCGAAGCACGTAGCCTACCCCAGTTCTAACCCGGAAACTTTTCATTCACGGAGTTACTTCTTTCTTAGCAAGAAGAAAAAAATTGGAAAAATATTTGAACGAATTAAAATTTAATAGAACAGATGTAAATCATCTCCAGAACTCAGAAGTAACTGGGTAAGTGTGTTATAAACTTTTGGAATGCTTTTTTTTTAACAATAGGAATAGGAGCAATTTGAATTTGATGTTTTCTTTTTTCTTTCTTTCATTTAAAAATGTGCACATTTAGATAGCAACGAATTAATAATTAAATCTACACACTTTGTGTGTTTGGAGGCGTGGGAACAAAAAAGTGTTGATACTTTTGTTTCGCTCTTATTTTTCTCTCTCAAGCAGAATAGTTTATAAGCTAATTCTTTTTATTTATTAATTTCAATTACACTTCATTTGTTTTTCATTTCCTTTTTTCGTTTCGTGTATCCTCTGAAATTCTCAATCCTCATTTTTAAGGATCGCCATTTTCAACCCCCGACGCAAGAAGGAAGGGGGTTATAAAGTTGACGTGTCTGTGTGTTTGTCGATCTGTGTACCTGTCTGTGGCACTCTAGAGCCTAATCGGATGGACCGATTTCAAAAAAAAAAAAAAAAATGTTTGAAAGAAGAGTTGATTGAGATTGTTCTTAGCTAGGTCACGTCTTTGAATGACTTTAATTAACGAAGATAGTAATTAAAAACCTTTGAAACGTTTTTCCCTATTTTTGAAGAGAAAAAATACTTGAAAAGCTAAAACAACAGTATCAAAAGAAAGAAAAAAAAATGCGTCTGGTAGAATGTGTTTGAAACTTCCATGTTATATAGCATTCGAATATTAACTAACGTTTTTCAGCAAATGCGACTTAGCCTTAAATTTATGATATTAGATATAGTATATTACGATTTACGATTGTCGGTCGACGGGAAAAGAAAACTCAATGATTTAAAATGTTTTCCTGTCGCCATTTTCTATTTGTTAACAATTAAAATACTAGTAATTGTATAAAGCAGTAAGAAACCGCTCCTAATCCAGGGCTGAATTGATTTTAGTATGAGGTTTTAAAAGAATAAATGTTTCCTCTTTATTCTGCTTTTGCGACTGACAAATTTACTAGTAAGGAGTATCTTTCCTTTTCCGTGTTTACGTTGTCCTCTCGAAAAAAATTAAATATATTTAAATTTAAAATGCTTTTGAGCAGTGTAGTTCATTTTAATCTGGGTCGGGGGTTTTAAAAATTTTTAATCTTTGTACTTGTACTATTTAGTTTTAGTTTCATGGTAAGTACGATTACCTTTCAATCGAATGCATCATAAAAAAAATTGAAAAACTGGGGACAGGGGGGGGGTAACTAAATTTTTGAATGATACCTGTGCCCCCCTGTCGGGCAAGCTTGCCCCCCTGTCGGACATTTCCTAGCGCCACCTCTGAATATGCACCAATATTCTATACTTCCAAACTGTTTTATTTTTTTCTCGTAAAAAATAAAAAGTGCCGTTTTCGTCATTTCAAGCATGAAAAAGTATGAAGGACTGACAGTGAGGCTCCAATTTTTTTTCTCTTGCACCCAGTTATAGATACTAGAAGGTAATATGCACCAATATTCTACAGGGTGTCCACTCCAATCGTGGACCAATAGCTAATTTCTAAATCGTTAGAGATAAGCATATAGTTTATTTAGGAAAAAATCTCCAAATTATGAAAGGAATTTTGGGTCTATTCAATGTTTTTCAAAAAATCAAATTTTGAGAGAGTTACGAAATTTAAATTTTTATACAGCCCCCCAGTCCTATCAATCATATTTAGTAAAACATTCTTGACACTGTAACGTTTAAAACTAAAAAAAAAAAATCACTCTTCTACCACAAAAATTGACCCAGTTATGACGTTTTGAAAAATCAAGATTTTGAAGGATTTCGCATACGGTCCCTTGAGAGATCTCTCGATGACGTCATGAAATAATGCAAAATCTTGATTTTTCAAAACGTCATAACTCGGTCAATTTTTGTGGTAGGAGAGTGATTTTTTTTTAGTTTTAAACGTTACAGTGTTGAGAATGTTTTACTAAATATGATTGATAGGACTGGATGGGGCTGTATAAAAATTTAAATTTCGTAACTCTTTCAAAATTTGATTTTTTGAAAAACATTGAATAGACCCAAAATTCCTTTCATAATTTGGAGATTTTTTCCTAAATAAACGATATGCTTATCTCTAACGGTTTAGAAATTAGCTATTGGTTCACGATTGGAGTGGACACCCTGTATACTTCCAAACTGTTTTATTTTTTTCTCGAAAAGTGCCGTTTTCGTCATTTCAAGCATGAAAAAGTATATAAAGGACTGACAGTGAGGTTCCAATTTTTTTTCTCTTGCACCCAGTTATAGATACTAGAAGCACAGAAAAAAATAAGATGATACAAGTTCTTTCATTATGAAAAAATTGCTTAAACTTGAGAAAAAATGAAAATTGGCCTTTTTCACTCCCCAAAAACTGCCTGTGGAACAGGTAGTAAAAATTTACAAATGCATGGAGTAAGAAGGTGTTACATTACCCTTTAAAATGAAACAAAAACTGTCTTGTTATTCCCAGGCATCAAAGAGAGAAGGCCCTCTGAAAATTGAAAATTCATGCAAGATTTTTTTGGCATAAGTTAAAGCAATTATGAACATAAATAAAGTATTTTCATGAAAGAACTCTAAAAATATGTATCATCAAATATTCAAATTCAAAATATAATTTAAATTCAAAATATATCGTAAAATGGTCGTAATTTATTTGTAATGTTGACACATCGGAAAAAGTTGTACTTAAAACCAGTGATCTGAATGTCCACACATCAATTAAAATTGGTTTAAAATTTAATTGCGTGTCGCTAAGAAGTTTCTAGTTTTACATTTACATTTGAATGAAGTTACAAATTTTTTACAAAAATCCAAAATTCCTGTATCCTTCTCAAAACAACCACAACTAAAAGGGATTTTTGCTAATTTATTATTTATTAAAGTTTATCTTTATAATATTTAGTTGTACATTCATTACAAATTCAAAGAAAACTCTGATAACAGAAACACTAAAAAACGTTTTAAATGCAACCTTTTCAGATGTTTCTACGTCACAAATAAATTTGACATTTTACGATATATTTCGAATTATATATTTAATGATACACAGTTTTACTCTTGCAGTTCTGGCATAAAAAGACTGTGTTCATAATTGCTTTAACTTATGGCAAAACAAATTTTTGGATAAATTTTCAATTTTCAAAGGGTTAATCTCTTAATGCATGGGAATAACAAGACGATTTTTGTTTCCTTTTAAAGTTCAAGGTAATATCTTCTTGCTCCATGCATTTGAAAATGTTTACTACCTATTCCACAGGCCGTTTTTTAGGAGTGAAAAAGGATATTTTTCATTTTTTCTCATAGTTTGAAAGCTTTAATGCCTTGGAATAACAAAACAGTTTTTGTTTCATTTTAAAAGGCAATGTAACACCTTCTTACTCCATGCATTTGTACATTTTTACTACCTGTTCCACAGGCCGTTTTTGGGGAGTGAAAAAGGCCAATTTTCATTTTTTCTCAAGTTTAAGCATTTTTTTCATAATGAAAGACTACTGGTATCATCTTATTTTTTCCCGTACTTCTAGTATCAGTCCTTCATATACTTTTTCATACTTGAAATGACGAAAACGGCCCTTTTTGAACCGCGAATTGACCCGGAAAAATTTATATTTAGGCTTAACTTAAACTGTTTCTTTTTATGCACAAATCAAAGTTCATTCTTTTAGCTTTAAAATAAGTCATATTTAATCTTTCTACCATTTTAAATAAATTTACCAGAGCTCTTAGTAAAAAGATCAAAAATGCCAAATTTTACTCATCGGCGGAGAAAAAAAAAAGGTTATATCTCGAGAATAAAATTTTTTCGAGAAAAAAATAAAACAGTTTGGAGGTACAGAATATTGGTGCATATTACCTACCAAATATCATTAAAATCAAAAATGGTGCGGCACGAAAATTTCTGAAAATTTGTTGATTTTATATGGAATGACCCTTTTGTTTGAGATGTCAGAATCTTAATATTGTTAAAAGTAAAAATGCTTTTAAAAATGTTTTCTTTTTTTTTTTGAAAATGCAACTAATTTCTATTTTATATCACAAGAAATAGAAATACAAAACGTCGAAATTTGATTCTGTAAGGTATGGGCGTGGGGTGAACATTATATCAAGGCTTGCAAGACACATTAAGAAACATTTATTAACATGGAAACACAAACGCGGCCGAAGCCGTTCGAACTACACTCACGAATACACAAGACTGATCTCCCTACGGTTACAGTTACAGGAGACACGATTACGATGAATGATATGAATATATAACATCCCTCCCCCCTAAGTTTTAAAGTCCTTTAACCATTCCGGGGGACGCCTGTTCCTAACAGGCCTCTGAGATTGTGGGCTAGGAACGGGGCTGTTTACAGTCACTGCGTCAGGAACATCATCATCTGCTGAAGACTGCATTAAATCATCAGATGCTTCAGGAAAGTCCTGAGAAGTTTCTGAACGTGATCTCTGAGGAAATTCTGGATAGAATTCGTCTGAATCATCAGAGATATCTGATTGAGTATTGGAAACAACCCGGCTTCTCAGTTGATCAACGTGTCTTCTCCACACTAAGCCGTCATTTGTTTGTACCTGGTACATAGTCATACCTAGAACTTCAATAATTGTAGCAGGAACCCATTTTTTATGAGGAGGAAATCCTAGTGCATAAACAGTCTCTAAAGGAGCAAACATTCTTACTTTTGTGCGATTATTCAAACTGTCACTTTCTTGTTTTGCATTAATGGCTTCCGATAAGTCAGGATGCAATTTGTCAAGACAAGTTTTTAATCGTCGATTCATCAGTAGTTCTGCTGGAGACATACCTGTAGTAGAGTTTGGTATGGTGTGTTGAGCTATTAAGAATGCTGCAAGTCTATATTCCCAATTTCCGGAAATAATTCTCTTTAAGGAATTCTTAGTTGTCTGCACCATGCGTTCCGCCTGTCCATTTGAAGATGGGTGATGTGGAGCTGTAGGAATGTATTTAATACCATTCCTCACCAAAAAATCTTGGAATGCTTCTGAAGTGAAGGACGGACCATTATCTGAGACGAGTGTATTGGGTATACCATGAGTGGCGAATAACTTCCTCAATGCATTTATTGTTGCTGAAGAATCAGTGGAAGGAACCCGCACAACCTCTAACCACTTCGAAAATGAGTCAACCACAATAAGGAATAACGAATTCTGAAACGGACCAGCATGGTCAATATGGATTCGAGTCCATGGAGTCTTCGTGTTTTCCCAAGGAATTACTGTTTTCGGAGGTGCATTTGTAGTCACCACAAAGTCGTATTTCCCCATTTGATTTTAGGATTGGAACCACAGGAGTTGTCCATTCTGAATAATTTACTGGCTCAATTGCTCCTTGCTCTTGCAGACGTTGTAATTCCCTTTCAATTTTTTGTTTCAATGCATATGGCACAGTTCTAGCTTTTAACTGGATTGGTCGAATATTTGGATCTAACTTGAGAGATATGGGTGTACCTTTATAAGTCCCTAATTCATCTTTAAAAACATCTGGAAATTCTTCCACTACACTGTCCAGAGTTAAGTTACTGATGCTGTGAACTCCAATAAGTTTTATTCCCAGTGGTTCGAACCAGTTAGTCCCTAGCAAGCTCTCTCTAGGCTCTTTGGCAATTAGAATTGGAAGGTTACCCTTGAAAGACGAATACTCCACATTGACATGGCACTGTCCTAAAATTTTGACAGAATTCTTGTTATAATCTCTAATTGTATAAGGACAATCTTCTAATTTTGGAGGATTAACGGGAAAAAGTCCTTTAAATGTAGAGTTATCAATGATCGTAACTTTAGCACCTGAGTCTACTTCCATAACAACTGGCGAGTTATTAATATGAACAGTAGCTTTCAATTTTGAACAGTTAACACTATTTACACGTAAATATTTTAGCTGTAAAGACTCAACATCAGGAACAGTGTCAATCAAATTTGCAGAATTATTATTTATATTTTTCTTGAAAAATTGCTTGTTATTTGGAAAATTGTTGGATTTATTTCTACATACCTTGGCGATATGTCCTTTTTTCTTACAAACATAGCATTCAGCATCTCTAAATTTACATTGAGCTCTAGGGTGATTACCCCCACAGCCTGAACACTTCTTAGCGTTTTCACGATCTTTGTTTACATTCGGTTTCGGATTCCACTTTTGAGTTGAGTTGTTATTCTTGGCTTGAATCGGTTTCACGGACAACGAATCCGAATTTCGTATTTCTTTTACGTTTCTACTGGCAGATTCTGCTGCTATAGCTTTTTCCAGGGCGTCTGAAAACGTCAGTGATGTTTCAGCTAGTAATCTTCGCTGTAAATGTTCATCTCGAATTCCGCAAACCAGTCTATCTCTTAACATCACGTCTAACGATGCTCCAAAATTACAATGTTCTGACAATCTTCTTAATTCAGAAACAAATGAAGAAACAGTTTCATCGTTTAGTTGTTTCCTGCGATAAAACAAATACCGCTGAAAAATTTCCGATGGTTTTGGCGAAAAATGAGCTTTGACGGTTTTTATCAAGTCCGGGAACTTGATGCTCGTGGGAACGCTCGGCGATACCAGTGAACGAATTACGGAATATGTGTCTGGACCACATACACTCAAAAATACCGCACGTTTTTGTTCATCTTCTTCAATGGAATTCGCTGCGAAAAAACATTCTAATCTTTCGTAGTATGAGTCCCACGCCAAAGGTTTCGATATGTCGAAATGTTCCAAAGTTCCAATAATTGACATGATGAAAACAAATTCGCAGTCAATATTCGAAATAAACACTTGAAATGATCTTGTTTCTTGCAATTGATCTTGATCTAATCGAAAAACAACTTACAAAACATGTAGAATTGCCTTCGCGTTAGTTTCGATTTTGTTCACAAAGAACGCACTAAGTTCGAACTGCTGTTTCCGAGCTGATTCTTGATCCACTTCCTCGTCGCCAGAATTGTAAGGTATGGGCGTGGGGTGTTGATTATATCAAGGCTTGCAAGACACATTAAGAAACATTTATTAACATGGAAACACAAACGCGGCCGAAGCCGTTCGAACTACACTCACGAATACACAAGACTGATCTCTGTACGGTTACAGTTACAAGTTACAGGAGACACGATTACGATGAATGATATGAATATATAACAGATTCCAAAAAAGGGTTTTAAAAAAAAATGTTTTACATTTGCTGTAGAGTCCTTGTACTTTGAAAATTATTAGCACAACCTTCGACAGATGGCGCCACAAATCAGCATAATGAACTGCTGCTATCTTCCGGTATGTTGGCATGGCATGGTAAGTAAATAGTAAACAAACAACATTTCGTCGTACTTATTTGCTTTAATGTTTTCAGAAAAGTTCATATTATAGTTTTTTAAAAATACTTGAAATGTCTTCATGGTATAAAAGATGACGTCACATTTTTTTTCCTGGTACGCATATTTATTTTTAACTTGATTTAAACCTAAAGTAGTGCAACGAGAATTGCCCACTGTAAAATTTACTCTTGATGTACAGAAGTTTTGAAGCGATTTATCACTTTTGAAAGTTATCTTCACTACTATCAATAACTTATGTGATGCATAAACGTTTAGGTGTGATTTTTTTAAAACTTATGGTAACAGTTTTAAAACTATACTGAATAACAGTTCTAAAACCTTCAAACAGAAATAATATGGAGCAATCTGGAGATCTGGACTTGTTGATAACTAAAATAGCAGATCCTACACTTTTGCAAAAACTTTGCGAAACATACAATAAAAAGCGAAGTTTAAGTTACAATCGTAAAGCAAACGTTCATAATAATAGGAATGACTGTAAATATCCTTTTTTCAATGAAACGGAGGAGTGTCATAAAATTTTAGGGTTGTTGAGAGAGGAAAATGTTGTCAATGAAAACTATAAACAGAAGGCATTTCCTGAAAATTGTAAAGAATTTGATTCTGATGAAGATATTCAAATATGTATTGATACTTCAATGAGTTCACATAAAAAATCTGACTGCTTTCACAAACAAAAACAAAACCATGAACATATTAATTCTGATTTTCTTCTAAAAAACACCAACTTTCAACATGTATCACCGAAAAGCGCTGTGCCATCAGTTTCAGATGAAAGAGTTAAATCGAAATAATTAAAGCAAGAAAAGTATAACTTTTCCAAGAAAGGAGAGGTTTTTTCTAAATCAGCTACCAGCAATGTTGTCACAGTCACATTATCTAGTGACAACTCTGAAAATGAGACTGATTCTGTCCAAAAAACTACAATTAATAAATGCAAGCTAACTCCAAGTATAATTAAGAATGGAAAAAACTCTGTTAAATCTTGTGTGAGAAATAAATCATCAGGAAAAAGAAATAAAAAGAAATGTACTGAGCAAAACAGTGCTACGTCTATGAGAAAAACTGGTGCTACCCTGGAGCAACATATAATCAATCCTTGCACTCAGATCTCGAGTTCAGTTTCTTCGTCTATGGAACAAAATAACATTATCACTTTGTCTAGTGACAGCGATTCTGATACTCTTGAGAAACACAAAAAGGGCAAATTTAAAGTTCAGAAAAGTGAAAACGAAAAATGCAACATGTCTAAAAGACAGAAAAAATCTGCTTTGGTAAATAAACCTTCAGACACGTCTGCAACTATGTTCTGCAAATCTAACTTCAAATGTATCTCGAATGATAATGACTGTAACTCAGATCTAGAAGATTCTTTGCTTAATTTCTCGAAATATGATTTGAAGCAAAAGAGAAAGAAAGCTGTCGGAAATCTTAAGAAACATATAGCAAATAAATTACCTTCAGTAAACAATGGATTTAATGCAGAGCAAAATAGAAGTTTGAACAATATAGAAAACAATGATAAATTGTTCACTCCCAATAAAACCCTTGGAAAATCTTTTTCTGAACTATGTTCTGCTAGAAACAACAGGTCTTTGATTTCAAAAATTAATTTCTTTAAAACTGTCAAAAACTCTCAGTACGTTCAAAAACGTTCTAACGAATCTGACGACAGCATTAAAAATTTTGACAAACCGTTACTTGAATCAAGAAAAAAGCATAGTACGAAAAAGTTAATGAAAGCTACTACAAGTAATGAAAAAGATATGAGTGAAAGGATAACTAACTCGATGACTGTTGGACACAATGCCTTTAATTCCTCTAAAAGTACGAAGAATTCTAAATGTAGCTTCACAAGCAATCAATCTAATGTTTCGCATTGTTCGAAGGAGGCATCAGAAGAGTCAGACAACTCTTCTGATGAAGATATTTTGTTTGAAGGGCTCTATAAATCAGATCATTCTTTTACAGGCAATAAAGGCTTTAAACTTAATGAAAATAAAACACCTTCTCAAAGGGGCTCATCGTTTGTCCCGCAAGCTAATTTGGGAAATTCAGTAAAGTCTAAATTTTGTGATAGTACTGTATGTAATGCTGATAATAACGCTGATTCATTTTTTACCTCTGTTGAAAATGATAGCTTTCAATCTAATTTTACTGAAGATTTGGAAGAAATTTTCATCGAAGATTTTATTCCTCCAAAACAAAGGGGATTAGCGAAGAACAATTTTGATTTAGAACCAGAACCAGTAAATTTTGAAGTTCCTTTCATACATGAGTATGAACGTGTGCGTTATCCTTCCAGAGAAATTATGAAAAGATGGAAACGACAAGGCTTTAATTCTAAAATACGAAGATGGACACCGCAAGAAGATGAAATCCTAAGAAGAAACTTGAAGGAGTTTTGCGAACAGTATGGCCTCAATGATCCAGAGATGCTATTGGGAATTAATAGTGGTCCTAAAAAGGACCTCTTTCTATTGAAGTTTCTGAGAGCGAAACATTTTTATCAAAGATTAGGCAAAGATTTAAATGATAGAATACTTCCTGATATTTATAACAGAGCACGGCTTGTATTACACCCATATTATTTTAATAATACACGGACTTCAGGGGATATTACAAAATTAATAGATTTATATACCATTTTTGGAAATAATTGGAATAAAATTGGCCAAGTTTTAAAGAAACATGATAAACATTGTGAGGCTTTTTTTCGAAGTGTTGTCAGAAAAAACAAATTCTACAGTTCTTTGCTTGAAAAAAAACTCAAAAGGACATCTTTATGAAGTTTGCACTATGGACTGTTGTCGTTAACTTGCTTTTGCACTTTTACAGAGAGTGTTATCCTATCACAGAAAGAGAACATGGTTTCACAATTAGTATATTCTTTCCATAGCAAAGATCAAAGACCTTTTAAAATGCTTGGTTTTCAGTTAAAATCCATAGATATATCAAGGATCAGTCATGCTATCAAGTCGCATTTGTATCTCCAAAAATATTAAACATATTTCTTTTGCTGAAACTTCAAATCAATTTCAATAAAAATCTACATATTTTCAACTTGTTTACTAAAACTCATTATCTTTGTTTAACTTTGATTTAATTAAACATATATCTTGAAAATAGTTTTGGGGAATGCTATAAATTTCAATTAGCGAATAAATTTAAATAAAAAAATCCAATCAAAATCCACAGAAATCTATAACAAGTCATTGGCCGATTTACAGGGATGCCAGGGGGTGTGCGTATCCACAACTTTTTTGGTTGAATTTTGGATAAAATTGAAATGAAATATATTTCACGAGGAAACATAATTTAAAATAAGATAAGTTTTCCTGCTACAGTACAAGTTAATTTACTTGAAAGCAAACCCCAAATTCAATAATATATATTTTATTATGTCATCATATGCCTCCAGTGTAAAAGAAATATGCCTGTGCTACATATGAAGACTAAGAGCAGTAGCGTACATAGACTTAAGTGCCCCCCTCCCCTCACAAAATTTTTAAGTTCGCCCCCCATTCTCACGAAACTACAAAATATTTCCCTCATGTAACTCATTATGCTATTTTTCTGGATTGTGTGCCCTCAAACCTCCCTGTTCTGCGGGGATGCTATGTATGCCACTAAGAGCATTTTTATACTTTTGATAAACAGGTTAATAAGTAATTATATCTATCAAATAAAAACATCTCTTAAAGTATTTATTATTCCCCCTTAGCCCCCCTCCCCATTTTATTTCACCCCTAGAATTCTCAGACTAAATCCTTCTATCATGACATTTGCTAGGCATTTCTTTTTGGCTGAGATGAAACAAATAAGCGAAATTAGAGAAATAAAGCTATTGATTTTTATTTATTGTTAATTTGATTTTAAGAAACAAACTGCAAGTCAAGAAGCGACGTATTTGACAGTATCAACTAATTTATCGCTTGAGCATGGATCATAGAAGCAAGGTGCTTCGGACCTGCACATTTTTTTCGAACTGGCAAAATGCTCCATTTGCCGAATGAAACTCTGCTCTTTATAGGATGAAAAAAAAAAAAAAAACAATGTGCATAAGTATTGACGTTTGGTGGAAGGGACATTGAAAAATGATTAAAAATAACTCTGCACTATTGCAACAGTTGTCTTCGACTTTTCTGAATCGACTCAAAATTTGCTGAATAAGGTTTTGTTTGGGAGGTCATTATGACCTCCCAGACTTAACCGGACCCCTCCAAATTCAGCGGGGGGGGGGGGCTGCTTTGAAGTGTGGAAGCCCCCTTTAATCCTTCTATCAGGGATTGAGGGGGAAATGTATTCTCAATACTTTTGAGCTCTCCCCCCTCCGATATTTTTCACTAACATATTCTTGTTTTCAAAAATGGCTTGATGTCACACTTTTGTTACCCTCTCCCCTTGTCACCAAGTGTCAAAATTTCAACAGCATCCCTTTAACCACCAAGGACGGATCCAGCTTCTGATTAAGGAGGGGGTCATTTTCGGAAAGGGGAGGGGATCAAAGTGCAATTTTTGTTCAAAAATGGGGGGGGGCAATTTTTTCGTAATATAAGTCCGAAAAATGCAATTTTTTGCTATATTTGGTCGGTTAAGGGGGTCATGACCCCCCCTCTGGATCCGCGCCTATTAACCACTCAGGGTCCAGCGCGTGTTTGCGTGGTGATTTTTTCTGGTGAGTGATTGTCTTTTCTGGTAAGTTATCACTTTTCGGTAATTAGCGACACGTGAGTTTGCCAAAGCTTGGCAGTGTTCTAAAACTTTGCTCTGGCAACCCTAGCACTGCAACAATGAAAAATAAAAAGAATATCCAAATAATAACATTTCTAGAAAGGCCACAATGACTTTTCGCGAACTGCTATCGGAGGCGTCTCTGGGAAACTTTTTTCAACATTTTTGACACCCTGTCAAATATGTTGAAAAAAGTGAATTTGAGTTTTGATGAGGTATGAATACAGAGTCCCTACTCTTCATTTTCATAATTTTCTGATATTTTTGCAGCATATAATAGGCTCTTTTGCAGATATCATGGGGCAGTAGGTGACAAAAAACCGGGGGGAAAATAACGAAGGGGAAAAACAAAAAAAAGACGGCAAACAACCAGAAAACGAAAGCATGATTCCAGCTAATAAAGCAGTCCAGTGTCATGACATTGACTTCACTTCACTTCACCATTTTCCACTCAACTCGTACTCAATATTTATGGACTAACCGCCGTGTTTACGATTATGCCTGGAAAAACTAAAATTATACCTCCGCCTCCTGCTAATTCATGTCAACCTGGGGTTGCGAGGTCTTTATTGTACAATGGATCAAAATTTCAGGGTCATCAGAAAAGTAAAGGAAATTGTTACGACGTAGAAGTGGTACTCCAAGTAAGGATGCGTCAAGAGTTTTATACTGTGGCTTATTTAAAATGGCACGAAATCAAGTCTTAAGTTTTATTTATTTTATTACAATATGCTTTCTTACTTCACAGCATTTGATTTGAATTTATAAACTTTTAATAGCAACCCAGTTTTCATCAGTTGTATATCATTTGTAGTTATTAAATATTGACATTGACGTATGTACACAGTGGCTGCAAATTGTAAGTGCAGAAGAAATTTGCCTCCAAGCTTTGTCGGGAGGGATTCATAAATTTTAATGAGGAGAAAAGTTCTCAGATTTTTTGCTCTTACACTTGTGCTCCTTTATAGAAGTTTGCGTTCAAAGTTGTGTTTTTTTTTCTCCACAACTTCATATAAACTCCCAACAGTTACTAATTTTACTTGAGGAAAAGTACCCTGTAATCAAAATTTTTCATAAATTCAGCGACGATCTCAGAAAATGGGTGGCATGCATTTATTCTCCACGAGGGCTTTAATTAGTCCAAGTAAAGGGCGAGGGGAATACAGTAATACAGCCCAGGATTTAAAAAAAGAAATCGTAACTTAGTTTGATTCATGTTATATCTAATTTGACGAAACTGGAAGAAGGCTTGTGGAATGATCTGGCAGTTGCAAGAGGGTACTGCAATATGGATGCATTCATATGTTCTGCAGGTGGGAGTCTTTTTGCGAACTTGAAGTTTACAGGGGTCTGAAACTTTTTCGCCTCCCCCCTCACACCCGTCCCAGAGTGGGATACCACCCTAAACTTCAGCCTCTGTATTAAGTTGGCAAATTTAGAAAGTTGATTTGTGGAAGTATTTGAGTTTTTTAATCATTAGATAGGTTTTTGAGCTGAAAATATAGCTATTTAATATACTGTGGTGTATCCAAAGAAGAGGTTTTTGTGGTTTAAACCCCTCCCTTGACGAAAAATTATGCTGATAATTCTATACTTTCCCTCATATTTTATACAAAAAAATATGCAGACATATATATACATCATCAGAATATCGAACTCCCTCCTTGAAAAAAATCTGGAATACATCACTGTAAATGCATATTAATTTGAGCGAGGGAAAATCAATTTTCCCCTTAAAACATAATCCCACACACATTTTTTCCGTTAATTTTGATTCAGAAAATTTTACTTTGATTGTTTGCTTTCTTAACAATTTGGAAGTTTAAAATGAAATTGCTTCAAAAATTAAATTTTGAACTTTTTGACCAATGAAATTAAATGATGATAAAAAGAAAACTACTTCTCATTACTTAATGGTGAGAGAAGAAAAAATCTTAAAAAAGGTGAACCTTTCTTATAATTTCATTTTGCCAGCAATCTTCGTAATTCTTCTGTGTGTTTATTTATATTTTCTTTCGTGGAACACTTAGTGGACAATGAGATTTTTTTCTGAAATATATAACTGTTTCCGTAATATCTTTTACAGCATGTTGATGAAGAGAATGCCTATCTTTGTGGATACCTGAAAATAAAAGGCTTGACAGAAGAATACCCCACTCTAACAACATTTTTTGATGGAGAAATAATTAGTAAAAAATATCCTTTTTTGACACGGAAGTGGGATGCGGATGAGGAAGTTGACAAGAAACATTGGGTAAGTGGTTGATTTTCTGGAAAATTTTAATTAAATCATTTCTGTTTCAATGTGTAACGTTCCTTGTTTTGCTGAATTTTGATTTACCCACTGCAGATTTTTTTTAAAAATGTGTTACAAGTGATCACTGGACAAATATTGTATGTACTTTCGTAAATAGTGTGTGAAGTATATAGAGATGGGAATGTTTAGGAAAAAAAACCCTGCATTTTTGCTCTTAGCCTTTGAAAACAGATTTTTAAACCTTTGTTTTAAAGACAGATTTCAATTGCAGTACAACAGGATACTGTATGAAAGCAAATCAAATCTACAAGAAAGAAATGATATAATGAACGCTATAACTTTGTTTTTAGACACATCATATGATATTGCGCTTTAAAACAAGTTCCCTTTTAACTTTTAGAATTTTAAATTTGCCACTTTTTTTGAATTATGTATGCGATGACTGATGTGTGATTTTAGATTATTATTTTGTTAACTTTAGTTGTTTGGAGTAAGGCATGTATTAATATTTGAATATTGTTTGCTCTTTTTCAGAACAAATTTCACTCATTTTATCAATACGCAAAATGCTTCAATTCAGATAGTTTTGATTATGAAGAATTGAAAAACACAGATTATGTTTTCATGCGATGGAAGGTGAGTAACTGCATTTTATGTTTCTTATTTGCTGCATGTACTGGTTTTTTATGTTTTATGTTTGGTTTCTTTTAAGAAACTCTCCAAAAGTCAAAACATGTTTTTCTTTTACCACTAGATTATATTAGGGTTTAGGGATGTGTAACTCCTGAATTCACGGGTCTAAAAGACCGAATCCCCAAAACAAACGGGTCAGTATGATCTCCTAAAAAATGAATGGCCGTTCTTTTGAAAAGCGAACAGTTTGGAAAATTTTACTGACATATTTGTGTTAAAATTGCTGTTTTATAATTATTAATTGAATTAGAATTAGCTAAAAAATTTTAACCATCAGTCTCACATAAATTTCCTTTTCCTCTGCAGTATAATCAGTGTTTGAATAAATTTATAAAAGCAGTGGCAGTTCGTGGCTATTTTGAAGCAAGCATGAACAAGCATTGAAAACGAAGACCAGTGTATGCCTTTTGCCATACTATACTGTCCGTCCGTGAAAGCCCCACCTGGCACTTGCGAACAGTTCCACTTAAAAAAGGGTAGAGGGGTTGTGGGTGATAACTTTCCAAAGTTTTCAGTTTAAAACTTTGCATTTGATATATCCTTTTGACATATTGAACTAAACTATGTACAGTCGAACCTGTTTATCTCGAAAACCTCTCTATGTCAAGATTATTCAATTTCCCTGCTTTTACAGCATAAATTTGTTTTTTCTCATGTTTGTCTCGAGTGATTTTTCCCGAATACCTCTAAATCTCAAATTTTGACGACTCTCATTTTTGAATTTCATCTCCAGCCACCTTTATCAATGGTATAACTTGGAGACAAAATCATCTTCTGCACAATCATTCAAAGACTATGTTAGTACTTAAAGACATGCATTAACTTGCTACCCATGTAGTCATCACAATTAGTAAAACGTAGACTCACAACATGTCGTACAGTAAAATATACAACAATATCAATGCAAAGCAATGTATTGAGTATTTAACTTTGTTCCAATTGCTTATTTTTGTAAATTTTATCACAACCTCCGTATCTCGAAACCTCCGTATCTCGAAACCTCTGTATCTCGAATTTTTCTTCTGTCCCGTGAAATTCGAGATACACAGGTTTGACTGTATTTCAAATTTGCAGTGTTCCATGCAGTGTTCCTTGCAGTGTTGTTTGATACGGCTCAAAATGCTTTTTATTATTCTTCCCCTTATTGTTATCTTGCCTATTACTCCTATTTTAGTAAGATCAGAGAAGACCTGACACTTGCGTAAATGCGAGGAAGGTTTTACCCAAGAAGATCAGACAGTACATGCAATTACCTTTTTTTTAAATATAACACCATACATGTGTGGTCGTCATCACAATCAGCGCTTTTCTCCAGGCGTCAAATGAAAGCTTCTACCACCTGATTCACCACATTTCATAGGTTCTACTCCACAGCTGTACGCATCCTTGAGGTTTCTTTCTTATAAAAGAATTGCCTTTCATTTGCACTGAAAATGAAAGAAAGATAAAAGCAATTACTTTTTTGGCTTGCCATGATATAACTAACTTTACTGGAAACCTTTACGAATATGTGGTTTATTTTAATGTTTTATTAATACTAAATGTCATACTGTAATATTGCAATTCAGCTCTTACTGTGCAGCAATCCATCAGCATCAATTCTGGTATATAGATTTTCTGTTTATCTTCTCAATAGTATGCAATACCAATTTCATTGTTTGAAACTGAAAATGTATTTTTTTTTTTTTTTTAATGATAGCATAGCTGCAGAAAATTGTGAGTGATAGGGAAATTTTAAGAGCTCACTTAAAAAAAAAATATATATATAGTTGCCATATGGCCGGTGATGAATGCCAATCTTGAGAATTGTTTGCTTAATAACAACCTCTACTTATTCCATTCCTTTACAAGTATTGAGAAATTATACTGATATAAAATTAATTGTTGAATGCTAGTTTCAGTGTGAACTTTTTAATTGTATTTGAATTTTTGCATCAGTTGTAATTATTCATTTATGTTTTACATGTTTGTTTTAAAATATAGGAGCATTTTCTTGTACCTGATCATACAATAAAAGATATAAGTGGTGCATCCTTTGCTGGATTTTACTACATTTGTTTTCAAAAATCTACATCAACTATTGAAGGCTATTATTATCACCGGAGTTCTGAGTGGTAATTTTTTCTAAAATAATATTTATAATAGTTTATTAATCCATCTAGTGTATATACTTCTTTTGTCTAATACGGCTGTGCATAAAGTGAAGCCTAATCTCAAATGCTCACTTACTGTTAAATGACCCTCCATACGAGCTTGTCTTTGAATTTTTGATATAGTTCATGTTCAATATATTTTGCTGTTTCTGTATTCAAATGTATACAATAGTTAAGCTTTTTATTATCTAAAAATTGTTACATAAAAAAATGGGCATTTGAATCTTTAAAATGACTAGTAGCTACTTCAATGAATTTTTTATATGACCTAGCATTGATCACGAAAAGTAAACTCTACTTACTTTGCTCTTTTAATTAATATTATTTTGCAGTTGACTTGCAGTCAGGCAGATTATTTGTTCCACTAAAAAAAAGCTGGGTTTGGGTGAATATTAAAGGACTTTTTTTATAAATACATTTTAATCATGCATATTACTTGTTAGTGTTTATGTTCTGAGGAATAAAATACGAGAACATAACTTATAAATTTTGAGGGTTAAAGGATAATTGGAGCATTTAACCAAGTTTGATTGGATAGTAAAGTTCAATTTGATCATCAGTATTCCATTGAACATTTATGCATGTTAATAGAGCTGAAAAAGTTATGTAAAATGTTTTCATTGAAATTGTGTTGTAAGTGGTTTTCAACTGGAAAGAACTGGTTCTCAAAGCCTTAAGCTTTAAAATTTTTTCTTGTATAGTGAAGCATTGTTTATGCGCCGCTCAAGGGGCTGGACTGAAAGGACGTAATCTAAATGTTGCACTTATTTCTGCAAGTTAAACTCTAGTAGTGAAACTTTATTATAAGTTTAAATGCTCTTATAAAGTCATTTATGCTACTGTCAAAAATTATGTAATAGTTCTGTGATAAAAATGATGATTAAATTTTTAAAGAAAATACAGTAGTACCTTTGAATAACAGACAGTCACAGGACCGGAAGTTTTGTCAGTTATTGAGAGGTCTCCACTATCAGGGAGGATCACTTTTTGTAAGAATATTGCTTTTCGAAGTTATAGCAATTTATTTAATGAAAAATTATGATAAATAGTTAAATTTTTGTATCTCTCTCGGTGTCTGCTGTTCACGAAAAAGAAGCACTTTTGTATGTGCTTCATATTTTAAATATAAAAAAAAAGTTGAAGTTGTACCTGGAAACATGTACATAGCCTTGAAATATCTACATTAAACCCAGTTTTTTTTTTTTTTTCTTGTTGAAATGTTATTCAAACGAGTTATTCTTATGACCATATTTAAAGAATTTCTTGAATATTTATATTCAAGAAATATTACAATTAATAAATTTCTTTTGTGAGCATGCCTTTACAGACACAGTAGCCTGCATTGATGAACTTAAAACTTATTTTGTTTTTCAAAACAAAATAAAAAAAATGTTCATGAGCTGAATTCAGGGTATTTTTAAGCCATTCTTCTGATTAACTTTGGGCCACTTCTATATCTTACTTCTGAGTCAAACAAACCTAAAAAATGTCCCAGTAATGCACGTTTCTGCCAGGGTCATAAAATAAAATTTCTGTTCTTTACGATTTTGAAATAATAATATACGATAAAAAATAAGTTGTGGCTTTGAGTTGTCCAGGCAAGCGCAAAGATTCGTTGTAATGACTACTGTTTTTATCAGCCTGTCTTAAAGCTGTTAGATTTGTTTTTATAGAAGCATTAAATTTTGTCATGCAATCTAGATAAAAATGTTCATTTTATTATCTTCCAGGTACCAGTCCCTCACCCTAACCCATGTACCAGAGCATAGCATACAGATTTATGAATTTCGATAATCTCGGAAAGATTCAGATGACTGTGATTTTCAGTTATGTTCTGCTGTCTGCCAAAAATCTTCCTGTATATTGTTTTCATTCTGAACTTTGTAAATATGCAACTTTTATCATGAAGCAAACGTGATAGAGACTGGCTTGCTTTCCACAGTGCGAAACTTCTAGTTTTGCTGCTGACTAACTCTTCCTGGTGTTTACTTTCTTCGATTCATGACGTATCTTGTTGATTGTTATTATTTTAAAAGTGTTAGCATGGGATCTTAGCAGTTCTCTTTTACTTTGTGTATATAAGGCAGAAGATAGTTGAGGTTTGTTATTGTTTGAATTTTAAGAGAGAATCGTCTTCTATTTATTACTGGTTTTAAAAGTTCAGTACTTACGAAGAATTCAATAATGTATAATGTGAAATTTCACCTGTTTAAAAATGTTTTGTAATATTGCTGAGAACACACTTCTGTTTTGGAACTGAATTGCATACATTTTCCTCTTAATTAAGTATCGTTGCTCATATCAAGAAACACTTAAATAAAATATTTTTTAACGATTAATGCTGAGATTTTGTAAATACTCAATAACTAATTGGTTGTTATTGCAAACTTGTATAGCCAAGTATGACCTTCTCCAAATTCAGAAAAATAATGATAGTGAATAGGTAAAATGATTTTAAAATACTGCTTTTCTTTCTATAATAGTTCGTTGTTAACTGTACACACAAGCGTTGAACTAATTTTCTTCTGTTTAACCCAAATCTAAGAAAAGAAGTTCTGCATTTCTGGTACATAAACTTTTTTTTCCCATTAATTTTGAATGATGAAATAACCATACTTTTATGTTCATTTTTTTCTTCTTAACAATCTCAAATAGATGTCTTCCTGTCCCCCCCCCCTTTTTTTTTCTTTTTGAGATAAATGTTACCAAAATAACATTCTAAGTGGGTAATCACATTTTGCTTCGTTTTTTCTGCTGTAAAACTTCTATTATAGATAGCGTTCTTTGCTTTAGAGCTTAAGCCTGTTAACAGAATGGACTAAATTCTATCCCTTGCTGAAAAAATCTTTTTTTGAACTTAGGGAAATGAATTTCAAACCCTCAGAGGAAAAAATTCAATTGGATAGCTCATGTAAACAAATCTGAGAATGAAGACATAGTCACAGAAAATTTCTTGAAGATAGGAGTGAAGTCTTTGAACTTACCAAGAAAAAGATCATTAAAATTCACTGAAAAAATATTTAAAAGAAAATCATTTTCAGGAATATAACAAACTTTAAAACTTGGGTGCTGAAGGTTTAAATTTTTGATCTCTTTCAACATTGCATTTTTTTTCTATGAAATTTTTTGAAAATCCTGTTAACTGTGCTAGAACCACTATATTCTGTTGTATAAGACACTGTTGTAGCAACAAGCATGTTATTATCTCTTCATGATCCCCCCCCCCTTAAATGTCTACCTCAAAGTATACTTTTAGCAAATATGAGAAAACCCATGTAAGAATGAAGACCTTCCTTTTATAATCGTTTGGACTCGGCAGCATACCCCCCATTGGCAAAATTTGACATAAAAGGCCTGACAGCTGTCCATAGTTATGAGTGTTTACTGCAGTTATGTAAATTTTGAAATGCTGAAAAAGGAAATGAAGCACTAATATTATAGGGTTTTGTTTGTAAAGTGTGTGGTGAGTTAAATCTGTGATAATTGCTATGCAAAAAGGATATGGCTAATATAACATGGAAAATATTAAGGTATGATATTTAAAGACAAGGGTAATAGATGAATGATTTAAGTTTTGACTCTCGCGTTTTAAGACATTGACTGCCCAGCTACGAGAAAATTCGTAGCATGTATTTTAGCTGACAGAATTGACTTTGAGTTAGCTCGTAGGTGATACATCAGGATTTCCACTATGGTCATATTTTTCGCAAAATGCGAAAATACTATCAAAATTACGAAAATGAATCGAGGCATTTACGCCTTTTTGCTCCAAGCTCCAATATAACAAAAGCAAAAAAAAAAACTGCAATGATCTGAAAGAGGAAGATGCAAGCGAGGCAATATCTAAATCTTATTGTAAATCGCAGCCAACGGGTATAAAATGCTATTAAAGTCAACAATATATTGTCTTAGTAGGCATTATCCCCCCCCCCCCCCCAATAAATTCATCATTTGCGTTTTTTATTAAAAGTTGGTGTTCTTTCAATGTGAATTACAGTATAAATTTTTCACTTCAAATTTAAAAAATATATATTACCTACTATGAATTTATTTTTTCTAAGATGTCAGAGATGAATTTTGAATTGAGCTTTCAACATAGGATGGAACACGTAAAGTATGTTGGAAAGTTAAGTAAACATATCTACTCTTAGCATTTTGCCAAAGTCTTTTCTCTTGTTTTAACTTTTTTGCTGAAAAACTTTTAAGCTCAGCTTAAATCATGTGACAGATTTGCCGTTTTCTAACTGATTTGAATTTAATTGTAGTACACTGACATTAATATGGATCCAGATCTTATGCTACCAATTTTTTGTAGCTTAGCAGTCAATTAGTTAATTAAATCTTAAAAATGCAAAGTGATTTCAGCTGATATTAAATCACAACTTAACACAATTGCTATGTAAAAATAATTTTACTGTATAAAAATATTTTGCTTCTATAATAAGGCTAAAACATGTGGCAGTGGTAACTGAAAATTTACTGAAATTTTATTCTGTTTGATTGTTTTATTGAACCCTTTGATGCTTGTGAGCTAATAATGTACATACTCAAAATGTGTTGTTACCTAGGTTATGTTTTCAGATTGACGCTATTTGTATACATAAGATTAACAGGTACAGTTTGGAAAATTCCAATTGTCTAAACTTTTGAGGATCATACTTAATTTTAAATTGTTACGGACTTTGTAATCTACTGCTCTTAATGTTTCTTTCATTCTTCCTGACTAGTATTCAAAACTTAATTCATAAGTTGCACCAGTTGATCGATCAGATTTCCTGTCCCTATCACTAACTACTTGCAATTTATTTTAAATGATAAATAATATTTTACGCACACAGCACCTGTTTTTTTATGAATTATTTTATATTGATTTTATGTAGATAAAACATGAGTCAAGCATTTAATTACATAAAACTAAAGCTTTGTAATTTTTGATCAGGCATTATCTGTTCTTAAATCAAAACAAATCCTGAGTGCTTTGGTGAATTTTTGTTCTTTGAAAAGAATTCATTGTTTGACCACAACTCTTTGACTATCTCTAGATGCCTTAAAAGTTTAAAATGTAATTTAAAACTATTAAAGATTAAAAAACAAAACAAAAATTGAATAATATGAATCATTAACTTTTTACCTACTTTAAAGTTTTACAACATTTGGATAATTAAGAAATTGAATTAAATATTTTTCCTCTCATTTTTGCATATTTTTAAATTTTTTTAAAATTATTTATTTATTTATTTTTTTTTTTTTTTTTGAGTAGAAAAAACCTTGTGCATTGCATTTGTATTTCACATGTTTATAATGTTTGTATGTTAATATTATTTATTTTGTAAAAAAGTCAAAAAAGACTTTTAAATAAGTCATTTAATGTAAAGTTTAATTGAATTATATGTATATATATATACATGAAAGACTAGTAAATTATTATCGCCGCTTGAGCAAGGAATGTTTGTATAGTACTGAATATTTTATGAAGTTTGTTTACGTTATTTACTGTGTTAAACAAAAGACTAAAAATAAATATCCTTTCTTTTTCTGCTTTTGATTTGACAATGAAATTCGTATGAAGTTCCTTCAAAAAGATTTGAGCGATTTTTAAATACCTTTCTCATACTGTAAAGCTGTTTGATTTTGAAAATTCCAATACTTTTTGTAATCTTTATAATTTTCCAAAATAACTTTGAAAGCATTAATTTTCCTTTCACGGGCCTTCTTTGGGGAAAAAGAGTTGAAAAAGTTATTCATCTCAAGAAGCAAAATTTATTTCTTGGAAGTACTTAAGAAACTTAAGCTTCAACTGAAGTTTGCACAGAAATTGCATGTTTACAGTCGAATAGTAATAATAATGTATCAATCATGTATTATAATGCTGAATAAATTATACGGGAGAATTTATGTGCTTTACTTTTTTTTTTTGAATAGTTAAATTAGAATATGAATGCAATTTATGAGATAGACATACGTTGAACTGGTAATACACATTCGCACTAAAATTTCTCTTGAAAAACTATAATATATTAAATATATGCATAACATTTAATTTTGTCAAACCTACTTTTAAAAAAGCATTGAATTGCTTTTATGCAATATTGAATTTTTTTTTACATATACTAGCTTTACCCTACATGCAATTATTGAATCTACTTGGCAAGATTAGTGGTCTAAAAACATAACTTTAATATCTTTGACAACAGAAGAGTAACTTTCTTTGGAAGTCGTTTTAAGTTGGAATCCCAAAGTACCATTTAGGTTATATCTGGGCAAATGAGGGGAAAGTGGCAAGTAAGCGGCTCTCTTCGAGGATTTTTTCAAATAAAGATTGATGCTATACAGTGAAACTTCAGTCAGTCGAAGTTTTAGGGAAAGCGAAAAAATTTGAGTTATCAATAATTCGGCTTATTGAAATTGAAAGTGGAACTGTAAACTAAAATAAAATACTACCACTGGAAAAAAAATTGACTTTTCTATTTACTTTAGAAAGGATAATTGATGACGATCATGAAATAAAATTTGGCTTATCGAATGATTCAACTCAATGAAATTTGGCTGATCGAAAATAAATAACGTTAACTCTCCATTCAGTTAAACTGGAATCAAGACTCAGTTCGGCTTTTTACTTTTTCGCTGATCAAAGTACAATTTCCCAAAGTTTTACTGTATTTTATAACATGCAGGAAGAACGTGAAGTCTCATGGGAGGGTAATAAATAATGATGTATAATAAAGTAGTTATATATCATTTATTTATTTATTTATTTTTTGATATAGTCTATCATTTCATTCAGAGCCTCCTTGATGGTAGGTAACTGTGACCTTCCAAAAAAATTTGCTTATTTGGCAATTGCTTATAAGTAAGCAAATTTAAGGACATCATTGCAACATAGATTTTTTCTTAGTTTGTAAAGTTATTTTTTAATGATGACCAATATTCCTTCTCATAGATGTTGTGTATGCAATGTGCATACTCTGATTTTATCATTTGGAGTTTCGTTCGTTAAATTGAGACTCCATCCCCTAAAGAAAAAGTTCAGGGTACAGTGATTTTAATTCAGGTAATTTACGAATTAATGTTTGCCTAAAAAAAATTATCTGGCAAAAGTACATTTTTGTGCTGGTTACAAGTCAGAAAATTATTGGCTGTGCTTTGAAATTTTTAAGTAACATTTTTTTTGAGTGAAGAAAATCCTTAATAAACATTCGTTTGTTGCGATTTATTCAGAATATTATAGTGAAAAATAGAAGTACATTTATTGTTCATTGGCTCTGCTTCTTGCCACGGATCCTGGCTGAGCACTTTCTATACTCATCCGTTCATCCTTTCAGTGGGTCGATGAAATGAGTACCTAGCATGCTTGGGAACTAAACACTGCGGTTCCACATTTGGCTAACCACCCTACCGGATCACCGTCCTTGCAACCCAGAGCCAATCGTCTCAAAAACTAAGATTAACACAAATGACCTAGGCCCCCATGGGCTGTTGTGACCTCTGAAATCAGTTTTTTTTTTCGTGACAAACTGGTACATTTAATGTATTTACTGTGAATAATTTTCAGGTGGCAAGGAGTGATCCCCACACTTTTTCTGTTGGAACTTGATTGACTGCTAATTTTCCATTATTGTTGGTGCTTATTACATATTTTTTTTACAAACCAGGGCCGTTTCCTGGTTAGGGTTTCATAAGAGCTTTGTGAAAGCAAATTTCATTTTAGACAATACCGTTGTAAATATATGTGTGATCTTTACTGGCAGCTCCAGGCTGGCAGGGGGGGGGGACCATCGGGTAAATTCTTTGCTTCATTCAAAAAGTAATACGTTTCATTCCAAGAAAAGTGTAGAGTCATTTTCAAAAAAAAAATTTTCAATTCTACAAACCGCTTGCATGAACCCCACTTTAAAGAACCAAGGATGTAGCCTAAACTTTGAGGGGGGGGAGTTAATCTTTAGAAAAAAGCAGGAGAAAATCTGGCAAACGCTTTTAATTTTTAGCTTTGTTAAGTGCCTTTTCATCAGTGAAAAATTGACCCAAAACTCCACGGGAACATGACGGAAATCATAGCTTTAGCCAAGTGCCAAGAATATCATGAAGATATTTATTAAGTTGAGAAATATATATCTATACACAGGGTGTCCACTCCTATCGTGGACCAATAGCTAATTTCTAAACCGTTTGAGATAAGCATATAGTTCATTTAGGAAAAAATCTCCAAATTACGAAAGGAATTTTGGGTCTATTCAATGTTTTTCAAAAAATCAAATTTTGAAAGAGTTACGAAATTTAAACTTTTGTACAGCCCCCCAGTCCTATCAATCATATTTAGTAAAACATTCTTGACACTGTAACGTTTGAAACTAAAAAAAAATCACTCTTCTACGACAAAATTTGACCGAGTTATGACGTTTTGAAAAATCAAGATTTTGAAGGATTTTGCTTACGGTCCCTGAAGCGATCTCTCGAGGAAGTCATGACATAATGCAAAATCTTGATTCTGAAATAACAGTTCATTGATGATTTTCTTTTTGTTTTTTTTGCGGACTTGTTGGGTCTGTTAATTGTCTTTCCTACAGTGGTTGTATAGTACTTCTTTTTACCGCTAGAAAGCAGCACAAGTTTTCTCTTATATTTATAATCTATGTAGCGGCAACCAACGTGTTCACTGAAATTGAGCATGACCGTCATGGCGGAAGAAAGCGATTTGAATCCTGTAGAGGATTCTAAAATCACAGATAAAAGTAATGCAACGACTTTTGAGAACGGAATGGAAGACGAACCGAATTTTAGTGATCCAGAAGACTATGTTGACGACATTTCTGATGAAGGTGACTTTTCTCTTAGTGCATCAAATTTAAATGGCATTTGTTTTGAGTCTCAAGTGAAGTCGTGACACATTTTTAACCCTATTTACCAGATGCTCTTCTTTATTTTTTTATTATATAAAAAATATAAATACTATTCATTTTGATGCGTTGGGAAAATCGATTACAATATTGTAATACATTCATTTTGCAATAAAGAAATATGATTAAAGTTAAGTAATCGCGTTAATTCAGTATCTTTCATCCACTTAGTACGCTGTGGTATGACTTGATATTAATTTTGTTTCTGTCATTTAACGAATTAAGTATATCGTACTGAAAATGACTGATGTGGATTTTTATTTAATCATTTTTAGATCTGTGCTCATGCCAAACTCTTCAGACTATAAATTCTGATAAAATTTGGTGCAATAATTCTTTACTAAGAACTAAGCGTAATATGTCTATTCTTCAGTTGCTTGCTAAAACAACATGAACCGTATATTAAATTTATTAGGACGCATCCTTGAACATATTATTGTAAACAATCCGTAGGAAGTAAACAAACAATATATGCTTGCAAGCTTTTATTTCATTACAGCTGATTAAACTTTTTGTTTGAAGTCTTCAAGAATACGTTTTCTTACATTCAGTGACAGCTCTGCTTAATGACTTTGAATACACAAAACTGGTTTTAAATATGTATAATGTAGCTGCCAAATTTTGACCATGTACCAAATTCAATGGTCTGACCTTTCATGCTAAATATTTCAAATGGCTTTTGCTGTGCTGTACAAATAGTCTTACTACGAATATAATAATATATCAAGTTGTAAATTGAAAAATTTATTCTTTTTTTTCTTCTCCTTTTGTCAAACTGTTAGAAATAGGGATTTAAATCTAGGCGTCGCGATGATATAAAAGTTTCTAGATTTCAAAATGAAAAACTTTTAGTTGGAATAAACCAAACCTGGCAATCTTATGAAGGTTTCACAAAGCCTAATCACGGCATTATTACATTGCCAAGTTAGGTTTCTCCCAAAGGTGCCATTTTTGATGAATCTAAACAAATATGTATCACAATATAAAAACATATTATTCAGTACAAATGCAGCATGTTGTCAATAGCATATTTAAAAAATCTCTGTAAAATCTACAAAATAAATTGTTTTTTGAAAACAAAATTATTTGCATTTATAAATAAGTTTTACTCATTTTTCCATCTGATTATAATCACAATAAGGCAGAATATTTTTCATGATCTATTACTGTAATGCGGCCACAAAGTATTAATGCTTTACTTGTATTAAGAGCGATAATCACTTTATTACACTTTATTATTTTTAAAATACTCTGTCCCGACAGCCAATTACCAGTTTACAGAGAATCGCCTATTAATAACATTTTATTTTATCACTTTTTTATGATTCAGAAAAAATTAATGATAAAGTTTTGTTTTTTGATAGTGCGTTGTTTAAATTTCAATGATTTTTTTTTACAGAATTGCTGGGCGATTTATTGAAAACCAAGCCGCATGAAACCGATGGAGTTGAATCTGTCATAATAGTGGATGGTGTACCAAAAGTTGGACCAGAAAGAGTGGAAAAACTTAAAAATGTGCTCCATAAGCTTTATTCCAATTTCGGTAAAATCGTAACGGTTGATTATCCTTTGGATGAAAATGGAGTTACTAAAGGGTATATTATTTCATTATTCTTCCTTTTCTATGTTATTTCATTGTTTTGTTATATTATATAAATATTTTCTGTTTACATTAAAGGTTAACTGATTTTCTTTGTCTTGATTTGCGATACATATTTAAAAATTCAACAGCAGCACTCCCACAAGGGGAGCAAAGGGACTTTAGCCCCTCCCAGAAGCATCAAGAAGGTAAAACCATCTTGATATAAAAAATGCTTAAAATTGTGGGTTTTTTTTTTTTTTTGGACTTGACATTTAAAATTTTACTGAGAGATTGCCCCTTCTTAATTTTACAAAAAAAAAAAAAAAAAACTTCTCTTTTTCTTCCTCTTTTACTTCAAAATATAAAATTTTCCAAAGGAGGACCACTTAGTCCCTCCCAGAAAACAATCCTGGGTGCGCTACAGAACATTAATATAACAGATTCGAGAGTTTATATTTTTTTAATTTGATTGAAAGTTCTGTGTTCACCAGTGTAATTAGTAATTTAGAATCTAATCAATAATTAAGAGAATATATATTCTCAAGCATTATCTGTCTATTTCAAAACTCAAAAGTTTCGTGCTAAAAATATGAAAGCAAATTAATTAAAAGTACTAATGCAAATTATACTGCAAGTTAAAAAAATTAGCAAATATTTTAAGATCAAAAAAAAAAAAGCTAAAAGTGCAAATAATTCATTTCACAGCAGGGTTTGCAATAAACAGACATCAGTAGCATTTAGTAACTAAAAGTTATTACGGTTTTATATCCAGTCGCCGTTTTGGTCACTTAACCTTTTTCTATAAAAATTAATTTGATAATTGAAGGACTTGGGTTATGCACAAAACTGAAATTTCGAGTTGTTAAAGTTCAAAGTTTTATTCTTGCAGCTTTTTTTTTTTTTTTTTTTGTCTTTAAGTGAGCATATGAAGTTGGTGGAATGACATCAACTTTTTGATGTCCCAAGTTTTTTTTTGCTTACCTGTATTCATTGCTTACCATTGTACCGAGTGTATTTTCAAAAAAATTTTATGTAGCCCCTTCATCCTCCAAACCTTTCAATTGTGATTTTGTGCCAGTTGACATTTTGGATACCTGACTTTTTATATAAAAATTAATTTGAGGGTCGTGATTTTACAACCAGTCGTCATTTTTACTATGATCAAGGGTGATTGTGTTCCGGTATTTTACCGGATTTCCGGTATTTTCATGATCGATTCTGGTATTTTCATGTTCGAAAATATCGGAAATAAAATATTTTTAATTATGCTTTTATCTTCCCAACTCCAGATTTTTTTTTATTTTTCGAATTTTCAATGATTATACCGATAAAATAATATTCATCAAATAGAAATGTGAAGATGAAATTTCTAATTGATTTTTACCTTACTAAATTATTTTATTGGCATCCGATATAAGAAACAAATTTTTCTCGCTTTTGAACTTTTGATATTACCCTTAGTTAGGAGACAAATAAATGAAATGCAACAAAATGTAACAAATGCAATTTTCATTGCTTTATAAATGCTTTCGCACAACAAACAGTAATTCTGTTAGAGTTTTGCTTTCGCCTTAAAATATTTTTTTGGAGATATTTGCTCATCACCAGCTCAAAAGTAACTTTATTACTGATTTACAATTTAATTAAATGCATGTACAATATTTTGACTAAAAACAATTTGAACATATGAAATGTGTTAGTTTATGAAAGGAAATTAATTATGTATGTATAAAATTAAGTGTACTTTTAAGGGCTTTGGTTTTAAAAATACACTCCCCCTCGTGGTTTTACCGGGATAGGACCCTGAAGAGCACTCTGTTCATTTTTGAACCATACCAAGGGCAAACCCTTGGGCTGACACCCCAAGAGGTATCGTTTCACTTGGAGGACTTTGTGACCACGACGTTTTTAACGTCCCGTATTAGTTCCGTCGTATTAAGCAAGACAGTGGATCTTTGATTGACTGGGCACAGCCCTTAACATAGGCACAGCCCTTAACATAGATACTATGTCACACAGCATACCAATCACAAATTGCTTATGGAGACCCCTACTCGGTTATAACATGAGGAAATTTCAGATAGGGGAAAAAATTGCAATGTCATAAGACAGACAATAAAAGATAAAAAATGTTCAATATCAAGAATTTCTAAACAGCCTTCGCTTTTTCGGTATTCACAATATTAAACCTGTATTTGAAGTACCACTAAAATAGAAGTCAATTTGAATTGAAAATTTACTTACTACTTTCTTCAAAGGGTGCAGAAAATTTCCCAAGCTTAGTATTTTCCTAAAACTAAGAAAAAATTTCTAAAATTCCCCCAGATTCTATTTTTTTCTTTAAAGAACTATTGTTTGGGCAGTTGAGCAAGCTAATTTATTCAGCATAAATGTGTTTGATGTGCTTATTACCCGGTGTAATAAGAGCATCGAGTATAACACGAGCAATTTTATAAGCTCTTAGTTTTTTAAAACCCAATGAAATGTCCTCGCATGACATCAAAATTTAACCACCCTGCAGTTGGACAGTCCCAGGAATACATGTTAAATGGACGAGAATATCTCTTCATAAAATGCGAGGTGGTTAATAGAAAAGTAGCTGCCAGGGCAGCTAGATTAGATTCCTGCGGCATGTTGATGCATAACGTCCCCCCTCTCTAACTTTTTCCTCATTCTGAAGTTATATTATTTGACATAATTTAATGTTCATTCGATTTCAAGACATACCACGCACGTGGCCCGGCGTTGCACGGGCACTTCGTGCCTTGAAAGTAGTGAGGAAAATTTCAAAAAACTAATCCTCGCCAAGGCAGCTCACTAAAAGGCGCTTTCGCTCCTTTTCTTTTTTCCTGCATCAAAAATTCATTTGTATTATAGAGATGTTGTACGGGCACTTCGCGCCTTCAAGATGGTGAAGAAAGTTTCAGTTTCAGCACGCTCAAAGGAAGGAAGCAGACATAGATACTCAGTTCTTAATATAAGTAGATGGCTTTTCAACTAATTTATATTTCCAAAAATTACAAGTAGCTAGCGATAAAAGTACAACGGACGTGACCCGCTAATGAGTTTCATATTTGATTCAGTTAAGCCTTCATTCAAAATTCTCATTATCATTGTTATTACTGTTTCATAGCAACCACGTTTTGCAACAATGGATTTCATATTTAATCATTTATTAGGCTTAATCGCTTTAAATTTGACTATTTATTAATTGATCTCTTTGTTAATTAAAATCGTATAATATAAATTAAAACTAATGAAGCCTGAAAAATTACCTATCTATCGGTACCTGGTTCGACTTTCAGTTCATTGGCGTTCAGGAGAAAGAAGTGTGACATAGATAGATAGTTAGAAAGAAAGATAGAAAGATACTCAGTTTTTAATATAAGTAGATTGCTTAGAAAAAAAAATTTCCCGAAGAGCAAAAACTAACTCTGACCCTAGTTCAGGTTATTCAGACATGTTTTTGTGTCCTTGCTTTTTTCATTGTTTTAATTCAATGCTTTCTAAAAACCAAACTTAGTTCCAATTTATTGTTATGAATAATTTAACTGTAAAATTTTTTAGGTATGTCTTCTTCGAATTCGCTTCTCCGGAAAGTGCTATTGAAGCTGTGAAGTCAACAAATGGGTACAAGTTAGACAAACATCATGTGTTTGAAGTAAATCTTTTTACAGATTTTGAAAAGTAATCACATTTTCCTCCGTTGTTCTTCCTTTCTGAAATATATCTTGCATTTTTGTTTCATAGTTTGTTTACCATGAATATGATTTAAATACAATCATGATTATGACAAGTGTTTTCGCCAGGGTTGCCATTTTGTCGCCTTTTTTGCAAAAAGTTCGGGGCGGCAAAAGTTAGACAATTTTGGTTGGACATATAATGAATATTATAATGACAATGATGTGATAGATATTGTATATTATGTAATTTGGTTCCATTATTTATTAAAAGGAAGAGATTTAAAAAAAAAAAAAACTTAATTGAAGCATAGTGAATGTGTTCTAATCTTAATCTAATAAATTCGCTGTATATTTTTATTTGTATTTTAGTACAACAAATTTTAGGCAGTTTTTCTTGTGAAAGAAATCAAATTTAACAAAATAAGTAAACTGTTAAACATAATTACATTATTATATTGATAATTCAATCACGTTCAGAAGTTGAATGTAATTGCATTGTTGATTAATTTTAAAAGGGAAAATTATTATTATCACCATGTAAATATTTGAAAACAAATAAATAAAAATTGTAATAATTTGATTAAAAATAAATAGTCTCTAGAGTTAGCCATGGTAGATAATAGCAGGGTTAAGGAATTAAGTCAAAGGTATACAGTAAACAAAACATGTTGCATTGAATTGAAAAAGATAAAACAAGTTGAATATTTCTTTTTGGATTTAAATGCCAAAAGCTAAAGTTAAAAGCTCTAGTCAATCTTAGCTGGCAACTCTTAAAGTTGTCACATGTATATCAAAAGTTTTTCTGAGCAGCACTTTTTACTTGCTATCTCAAGTTCTTTTTATAAGGCGAATTTCTATAGTAATTTCAATGTAAATATAGTCAACATTAATATTGTTGTATTTGATAAGTTGTATGATTTTAAAATGGCAGAATTGAAAAATAAAGTAAAATATTTAAAAATAATTATGTATTTGAAAACACATCATAATACCACATCATTTTGGTTAAAATCCAATTTGATGTCAAACCAAAATTAAAAACGTAAATAGTGAAAAAAACTTGAACCAAAAATAAAAATTAAATTAATGTCTTAATTTAATTAAAATAATTTCTTCCATTATTTTTAACTCTACATACATTTTATATTCCATAATATAAGATTTGTCCAAGCTCCAATTTCATTCTCGTATCATATGAGCTAATTCAAGCCTGTAGAATACTGCTTGTAATAACTCTAAAATGTTCAAAAGTCTTTATAAACCTTCAATTTTTGATTTTTGAGAATGAAATTTGTCAAAAAAGCGGACACAAAATGAAACTAGTTATCAGGATCAAGTCAGATTATAATAAAAAAAAGTCCTGCGATTTGTCACTGTGGAGCACACCATTTTTTTTTTCTGATTAAAAATGAATTTAGTTTTAAATAAGATTGTTTAAATTGTGATTTTAAAAATTAGCAAATCCTTATTGAATATTACTGTAGCCCCCCTCCAGTCCCAGGAGACATTTTTCTTGTGATTTTAGCCTTTAGCCTTGGTGTAAGCAATAATTTAAAACTATAATTATTGACTCTGATTAAAAATTACAGTTAATGCTTTTATTCAAGATTTTTTATGTTGATAAAATATTTATTTATGCATTTCCTAATGTTCTTTATTTTTAATATTACTTTTTATATACAAATATTTGTTAATTCATTTAAAATTTAATGTTGAATTCATGCCACTACAGTTATTTAAATGTAATATTTTTCTCAGATACGAAAATATTCCTGATGAGTGGGAGCCCCCAACACCTCAACCATATGTAGATCATGTAAGATTTAATTTTCTCTTGTTTTGTTTAGTTGTATTTTTTTTTATTACAACATCAGGTATGAAAATCTTCTGCGGATCCGCGATTTTCCGCTTTTTGCAGTTTTTCTTTCTTCCCACGATCAAAAAATTTATGTTGCATCAAGTTTAGGGAAAAAATACACTCATTATTAAAATGAAGCTTAAAACAAGTTGATATTAAGTAGTAGAGGTTGAAATTATTTCCAACTTCCAAAATAATGGAAAGGTTTTTAGGATGCAACAGGATTGAAATCTCAAAGATGACCTGCAAGTATCGACAAACTATGTACTCTATTTTGGCACGCTGCCAAAAACATAAGTTTCCATCGTAGGAAGTAGAAATTAAGAAGTTCAGCAAAAATATTTGAGGTTTTTGTCAAAAAATATTGTGAAAGAAAATATTTCAATAAATTTAAAATTTATTAAAATAATTAAAGACAATGCAATATTAATTAGGGAATTTATTTCTCGAGATACACATGTCTAATTCATCAAAATTGCAACCCTTACCCCCCTTTTTTTTCTACATTGTTGTGAACGACTTAAAAATAAATTGAATGAGCCAGGGGTCTGGCCAGAGGAAATTCAGGTCCGTTAACGGACCCTTCACAAAAATACGATCGAGCAAAACGGACCCTTCACAAAAATACAATCAAACAAAACGGACCCTTCACAAAAATACAATCAAGCAAAACGGACCCTTCACAAAATGCTAATCAAAGAAAACTGACGTTTCACTCATTATTCATATGAAAAGCAAATCAAAATAATGCATAGCATATTTCTGAGTAAAAGCCTATAACTTTTGGGTCTTTTCTGAAGTTAAAGAAGGGAATTGCTTATCTGCCAATTTTGCGAAAGAATAAAAAAAAATCCGCACTTCCTGCCTGCGATGTTTGGGCAAGTGATTAAATCTAAAATGTAAAATGTCGCACTTTTTGTTGGTTTCTTTTAAAGAAATTAACAACTTAAAAAAGGGTAGTTGTTTTGCTTTAATAGTTCTGCTTGTGTGTTTTATAATATGCAAATCAAAATGGCTTGGGATAATGTTGCTGTTTTCTCTGGAAATGCAGAGTAAGGATTTTTCTTCCTGCTCTTGACTTAAACAAAAAATGAAATAATAATAGCAATAATCTGCGAAGGGAAATGAACTTAGAACTGTTGGAGAAAAAATGGGATTGCTTCTGGTAGAGTGATCAGCTATTTAAAATTATCGCCATCTGACCTCTTTGGTGTGAGGTTTTGACCTTATTTTGGCAGAAAAATTGTTTTTTTTTTTTCTTTTTGATGCTTACAAGAGCGGTGTTTTGGCTATATTCTGGAATTAATGTATTTTTTCTTCTGTTAACATTGGAAGTCCGGTATGTCTGTTTTGCTACTTCTCCCTACGTTTTTCCTAAAAGTTTTTGGCTAATATGTCAGTGATTATTAATGACATTCATCATATAAACCTGATGAAGTGTAATTCTAAAATTATTTGACTTTAATAAATTATTTGTTTGCCATTTTTATACGTCTGATGCTTTCATTTTGAAAACTGCGATCTCTGCATCCGCTATGAAAATCGAATTTTACTTATTTTTCAAGCTAATTACTCTTTATTAGGAGGCAAATAAATGAAAATTCGCTTTATTTTTTGTTCAGATCATTATTTTAAATTTTTTAAAGCAAAATTAACAGTTCTTTTATGAGTCTAAATGTAAGACACTGAATGGATCGTTTCATTTTATTTTTGCATTAATTGTGTTAACAGACAATAATATGTTTATCACAGACCTTTAATATGCAGTTGTAAAATTTTTTTACCAAAATTAATTCTTTGATATTCCATTTTTATGCTTTTGAAAACTGCAATCTCTTTGCATCCGCTATAGGAATCGGATTTTTCACATTTTTTATGTTTAATACGCTTTTTTGAGAGGAAAATAAATGAAATTTATTTTTATTTTTTATAAAATAAAAAAAAAGAAATTTTTTCGAAATTATTTGATTTTCACAAAATTATTTGATTTTTCACAAAATTATTTTAGTTTTTCACAAAAAACGGACCTTGTGAAAAATCCTGGACAGACCCCTGTGAGCAATTAAAAAGTTTTTAAAATATTTACTTCCAATTTCACAGCCTTAAATTAAAAGGAAATCTTGCATGACTAATTTCACATAATATGAAACAAAATCTATCAGAATTTTAAGCCGTGAAATTTTTCCTCTTTTTTAACATTGAGCTGTTTTCATCCCTGCAAAATGTTAATGTATTGTTCATGGAATTTTACTTCAAAATAAAATTAAAAAGCTTTTTAGTCTTGATTAGGGATGGACCGGATAGTAATCTTGCCGGATATCGGATATCCGGTGGCTCATCACACGCCGGATACCGGATATCCGGCCGGATATCCTGCGGATATCCGGCATTACAATTACATTGCATGTTCGCTTATTTTTATGTAATGCAGCTTCAAAACAATAAATCAAAGTTGTTTCTCGCATAATTTCTTTAAGAACATGTTAAATACATTTAAATTAATTTTTTCAAGCCTCTATTTCATTTGTACAGGAGTAGCACTAAATATGAAATGAAACACTAGCATATTGTGATTTCTTTCTAAATTATGTATTTTTATCAAAATAGACGAAACTTTAAAAGATTGAATTAAATATTTCTGTATATACTCAAAGTTTAAACTTTTAATTATTCTTAGTTTAAATTTTAAAGCTTTTCTGTTTCAATATCATTTCAATAGGTTTCTACGTAAATGATACAGTTATTAGATATTTCACCAATATTTAAAAAAAAAAGAAAGAAACAAAGAAAGAAAAAAGGAAAAAAAAAACTAAGCTCAGATAAACGTTTTTTTTTTTTTTTTTTTTTTCAAATTGATACATATTTTATTAGAATTTTATGAATTTAAACTTCATTACAAAGTAACACATTTTCTTATTTCTAATTTTGCAATAATATAAAGCAAAATTTTGCTTTGAAATTCTTTTTTTTAAGAATAATATACATGTAATTTTTCTAACATACAAGTTAAAGAAGAAAATATTAAAACAGGACCAGTGTTGTGCAATGAGTTACCGCCCAGTAAGCCAGGGCTGAAGCAGAATTGTAGCAAATGCACCCACAGCTCGGTGCATTAGCTACAGGACCAGTGTGTTAAATAATAATAATAATAATAAAGTTATACTCAAATAATCAGTTAAAAATTTTATATAACTCCAAAAAGCAAAGGAACATGTTTTCTGAAGATTCAAATCAGCAGTTTAAATATATTTTTAAGACGTATGCTAAAGTTGTTCACTTTTTAAAAAACAAATGAGTAAAATTTACTTAAATAATCAACTTGAAATTTTACTTTAGTTCCAAAAATTAAGATCTACTTATATTAAAAACTGAGTATCTTTCTAACTATCTTTCTTTCTTTCTATCTTTCTTTCTATCTATGTCACGCTTCTTTCTCCTGAACGCCACTGAACTGAAAGTCGAACCAGGTACCAATAGATAGGTAATTTTTCAGGCTTCATTAGTTTCAATTTATATAATATTACGATTTTAATTAGCGAAGATATCAATTAATAAGTAGTCAAATTTACAGCGATTAAGCCTAATAAATGATTAAATATGAAATCCATTGTTGAAACGTGGTTGCTATGAAACAGTGATAACAATGATAATGAGAATTTTGAATAAAGGCTTAACTAAATCAAACACGAAACTCATAAGCGGGCCACTTACATAGTATTTTTATCGCTAGCTACTTGTAATATTTTGAAACATTCATTTGTTGAAAAGCCATCTATTTATATTAAAAACTGAGTATCTATGTTTGCTTTTTTCCTTTGAGCGAGCTGAACTTACTGAAACTTTCCTCACCATCTTGAAGGCGCGAAGCATCACAATAATTCGAATGATTTTTTTATATAGGAAAAAAGTAAAGGCGTGAAGCGCCTGTCAGCCAGCCGCCTTGGCGGGAAGTAGTTTCTTGAAATTTTCCTCACTACTTTCAGGGCACGAAGTGCCCGTGCAACGCCGGGCCACGTGCGTGGTATGTCTTGAAATCGAATGAACATTAAATTATATCAAATAATATAACTTCAGAATGAGATAAAAGTTAGAGAAGGGGGACGTTATGCATCAACATGCCGCAGGAAGCTAATCTAGCTGCCCTGGCAGCTAGTACACATTCTTAAAAGTGGCAAATTATCATTTTAAATACATTAAGGGTCATGCTAAACATATTCACTTTTTTAAAAACAAATTAATAAACTAATTCTTAAACGATCACCTTGAAATTCAACTTCATTTTGAAAAAATAAAGATACATTCCGAGATGCAAATGTTATATTTATGGGTTATTCCAGCCAAAATGGTACAAATCATGTCTGAAATTGTCGAGTTAAGTTTATCAAATGAAGTAATTTTCGCCAACTAATCATTGTTTTAAAAATTATTCTCTGTTTATTTGTGCATAATAAAGTGTAAATGGCTTGTATATATGAGTCATTCATTAAGAGTTTTGAATAGTTCGACCACTTTGTGTAACAGAGGAGACAAATGAGGTTTGAAAAATATATTTCTAATCCTAAAGAGAAGTTAATTACAGTACAAGTATAAAATGAACTAAGCATCCTAAAACTAATTCTGTCTGCAATTTCAAGAAAAAATATTTTTTGCACTAATGCGACTGTAACAGAGTGGACATCCCACAGTGCAAATTAACTATCATCAGCAAAGAATTTTAGGCTTATCTTAGTTACTGATTATATAATTCAATGTATCAAAGTAATCAAAGCAGATACATTACTTGTACTTATAAAAAAAAAATATCACATTGAATGCGATTGCTTATTTTATTTCTGAAAGGCTTGTAACAGAGTGGACAGTTTGAAACAAAAAAAAATCTAGGAACAAAGATAAATAGGTGTTTTTCCAAGATTTTTTTGTTTACATACATAAAAATCAGCAGAAAGGATGTCAGAAGCATTTTTTTGTGCTGTGCATTGCAAATGATTTTGTTGTTGCATTTCAGCTTAATCTTAAATTGCATTTTAAGTCCTAGCAATTTGAAGCTGGGGCAGATTATTTTTTCCTTCTTTTGCCAAAGAATTTTTTTTTTGGGGGGGGGGAGGGGGGTCCTTTATAAATGGCTTATGCCTAAATAAGTAATACTTGGTTACACACAATTAGATGGAGAACAAATAAAAAAAAACATAATTAATTGGTGGTAAACATTAAAATTAATTCCCATAATGCTGAAGTATCGGGACTGATTTGTACCATTTTCGCTGAAATGACCGATATATTATCATTATTATTTAAAATTATTCTAAACATGTTCACCTTAAAAAATAAATTAATAAACTTATATCTAAATAATTAACTTAAAGTTTTACTTAAATTCTAAAAGACAAAATACACTTTCTAAAGATGCAAATTAACATCTTAAATACAGTCAAGTCTCAATAGCTCATAGTCCCAAGGGACCGGCTAAAAACTTAGAGTTATTGATAGTTCGAGTTACAAGCAGTTCCTACCGTCTTTTCAAGAATTTGGGACCAAAGGAAAACTTTGAAATGAAGGTATATTTGAGTTTATAAAGCTTTGAGTTATCGAAACTCGATTGAATGTTATTGAGGGTCATGCTCAACATGTTCTCGAGGAGTTACGGAGCGGCGTGACAGACGTGAAAAGATTCTAATAGCAGAGAAATATCTTTTCTGAAAGGAAGGTATTACAAAAAGAAAGAACGAAACAAAGTGCAAAATTCAAAATTTCTTTACATACATTTAAACTATTTCAAAAAAAAAAAAAGCATGGTTTTAAGTTGCGACGATTCATGGGGACAGATGTTTTCATTATCTAAAAGAAAACTTTCGTCAATGTTAGATAGGTTATTTAGTGTATGTTATTTTCAATTATAATAATGCAATAATAGTGGCAAAGTAAAAAATATCTAATTACAACATCATTGGGTGTTAATAGATCGCAATTTTTGTTAGAAGCGCAAAAACTAAAAATAAAAGAATTCAATAAATAAAATAATTTGAGAATTTATATTAACAGCTACTGCGATTAATTTTTATGAACTAACAATATGATCGTAAGTTTTTTTCAACCTTTTGTCGCACATTAATCCTTGAAGGTTTGTAGCCTTTTCTTTCTAAATATTTTAACTAAAATATTTTTGAAAAGCTGAAGACAATCATATTTTATCTGGCAATTGTGAAAAATCAAATATGCAGAATGCTTCCATGTCCAGTACACAGTCGGAGGAATAACACAATTTTTGTTTTAGAAGCAAAAATTGGTAAAAAGGAAAGATGAAAAGTAATTACATCAGCTAAAAGGTTTATCAAACAATGAAATTTTTAACTAAGATTTTTATAAAAAAGAAAATATTTAATTAGGTCCTCACATCATACTGGATAACCCTCACATCAATTCCGGATATTCCCCACATCAATACCGGATACTTAGCCGGATATCCTGCAAAAATCTTCCGGATATCCGTATCCGGGGCGATCAGCCGGATCGGATATCCGGAAGTACCGGATACTTAAAATATCAGCCGGATAGGCCGGATACCGGATAGTTACCGGATATCCGGTCCATCGCTAGTCTTGATGCTCAGTAATATTATGTTATTGACCATTTTCAACCTTAGTAATAATTCTAAAATTAAAGTCTTTCTGTGATAAATTTAACTTTTCTTTTACTTTAGCTATATTCAAAGTGCTTATCTTCTTCTCCAGAATAAGTTTAAATCATTTTAAGCATTTAATAAACATCAACTTTCCTGTATTCAGTTGAAAATATAAAAAAACCCAAAACTATTGCAAGGAATCTTGTCTTAATATTTTAAGCATATTATTGCAGATTTTATCTTATGTGTATATCTGCAAATATGAAAAAGAATATTCAACGGGGAGATAAAACTTTTTAGTTAGATAATACCTTTTTATTAAAATTATGTATCCATGAAAATTAGAAGGGAACTTTTTTTATTGATTTAGCTGAAAGATGAACAATGTTTAGTTTTGATATTAATTTATGATTATTGGGTAAAGCACATATCTGCAGTATATTTAGCTGCCATTGGGCATGTGCCTGTCTGTATTATCAAGCTGTGTAAGAAACCTATCTACTCTTATATGTTAGTTATTTGATGTTTCATTATTTTTTGTATCTACACTGCGTAATTAGCAAAATTCTAACCCTAGGGTAATTTAAGATATTGGTTGCAAGAGCCAGATGCTTGTGATCAATACAGCGTAATGTATGATGGTGGTGCGAAAACAGCTATATACTTAAATTCCAACCCTGAACCTGCTCTTCTACAAGAAAGAGAGGTATGTTTTTTATTTTATTTAAAGTTAGTATTGATAATTATAAAAATTCAAACATAAAAATTATGAGTATTTAATTAACAAACATCTGGGAAATACTTTCCTGTTAAATTATGTAAACAAAGTAGAAAGTGGAAAATGTTTAAAGTCCTGTAGCAAATGGTAATAAGAGTACAGTATGAGTTTTTTTTTTCCCATTAAGGAAAATGTGTATAAAATGTAATTTTTCTTATGAGATGTATCAAAGCAACGTACACTACATCAAAATGCTAACAAAAACTGCTAAATGCACTTAACAAGGGTGATTGTGTTCCGGTATTTTACTGTATTTCCGGTATTTTCATGATCAATTCTGGTATTTTCATGTTCTAAAATACCGGAAATAAAATATTTTTAATTATGCTTTTATCTTCCTTCGAATTGTTTTTTTACCTTACTAAATTATTTTATTTGCATCCGATATGAGAATCAAATTTTTCTCACTTTTATACTTTTGATGCTTATTATTACCCTTAGTTAGGAGACAAATAAATAAAATGCAACAAAATGTAACAAATGCAACTTTCATTGCTTTATAAATGCTTTCGCACAACAAACAGTAATTCTGTTAGACTTTTGCTTTCTCCTTAAAATATTTTTTTGGAGATAATTGCTCATTACCAGCTCAAAATAACTTTATTACTCATTTACAATTTAATTAAATGCATGTACAATATTTTGACTAAAAACTACTTGAGTATATGAAATGTGTTACTTTATGAAAGGTAATTAATTATTATATATGTATAATTATAAAATTATGTGTGCTTAAGTAATAGGGCCTTGGTTTTAATAAAACACCCCCCCCCCACTTTTTCTTTAAAACTTTCAGGTATTTTATTATGAACTCACAATCACCCCTGACTTAATTGTGGTGACTGAAGCGTACTCATACTAAAAATCATAATTTTATTTGACATTGCGACCCAGAGTTTTATCTTTGTGCCTAAGTGTCTTTCAAAGTAGTTCCTCTCTATTGCAACAACCTTTAATTCCATTTTTTTTCAAAAGAGGGAAAGAAAACCTTTTAATTAAAGAGGGTGAAGTCAACTCCCCGTACAGTTCATCTTAGCTGGACGAACAGTAGGAGATTGCTAGCTGTTCCAGGATTGTAAAATTCAATTCTGTTTCGGTGTTTTAAAGATTGTAAATGATGACCGAGACCGAACTTTGGATGGTTTATTACTCTTTTATCACGTAAAGAAAATGTCATTGCTTGACATTCAAAGAAAATGATTGTTTTGGCATGTTTATTTATAATTAATGGAAAGATTTTTTTTATTACAAACTGCAGGATACTCTCTGCGAGTGTTTTAATTTTATTAACCTTTTGGTTCCGGGCTTTTTTTTGGAAATTTTTCTTTCGACCCAGGTTGTACGACAGTTGGACCACAGATTTCTTTTCAATTGAAAAGAGAAGGTATAAACTGTCGTATCAGACGTATGAAACCTTGAAAAAATCCCCGGCTCCAAAGGGTGCGAGTGAAAATCTCAACCTTGTCCTCTAAAAATAAGACTTATGGTGCAACATGTGTACCGCCTGGTTCCTAAAAGTTAACAGTACTAAAGTTTCTGCATTTTTCTTCAAAAACTACGCTAAACTTAAATCACTTGGAACGAAAAAAAAGTTATACATAAAAGTGATATATTTATTTGTCTTATCAATTCTATATTAAGTATTTATTTTATCTGGTATCTGCTCTTCTTTACGCTAAACTAATGTGATGATCTTGTATTTTTGACATTAAAGTATGTTCTGGTCAAATAGCTTAAAATGCAATACTTTTTTTACAGTCATGGACAGAAACATATGTAGAGTGGTCTCCTCTTGGTACTTACTTAGCAACCTTTCATCCCCGAGGTGTTGCCCTTTGGGTTGGTGAAAAATTTGATCAGTTCATGAAGTTCAGTCACAACAATGTCCAGTGCATCAGTTTTTCTCCCTGTGAAAAGTAAAATTTTGTTCCATGTCTTTGTTTCTTTTTTGTTTGAAGCCTTTTTAAATGTGCTTTTCAATATTAGACAGTATTTACAATGAGAATATCTGACTTACTGTTGAATGAAGTATCACTTGTTAGGAGTCTATTCAGTCGCAAAACGGGTACGCTTTGCAGCCCCTTCACAAAATTCGTTACCTTAAAATTAGGTTTTTCACAAAATTTTACTGGTACCTGCTTTAGAGTTCAATTTGGTGCCTCCTGCCTCCAGTATAAATTCTCCTGCTTTTTAAGGAATGTAAAAAGTCGTTGAATTTCAACTATCAAGAGTATAATTGGATATTTTCAGTAGTACATTCGGCTGAGTAGAATGACTTAAAGTAAAGGAATCAAATCTTTATTACAACAAAATATATTTAAATTGCATTTCAAAATTGTTAATTTAAAAATTTAAATTATTTATCGCATTCAATGTTTTTTTTTAGTTGTTGTGTTTTTGGATCCGAGCTGTTCATATAGAAATTTTTCTTTCGACCCAGGTAGTACGACTGTTGAACCACAGATTCATTTTGCATTGAAAAGAGAAGGTATAAACTGTTGTACCAGACGAATGAAACCTTGAAAAAATCCCCGGCTCCAAAGGGTTCGAGTGAAAATTTCAACCCCGTCCTCTAAACTAGTCGAAACTTATGGTACAACATGTGTACCGCTCGGTTCCTAAAGGTTAACAAACATGTAAATATTTAATTTTGTACTAGAATTCATCTGGTTCTTGTGGGATAAAACTTTCTTATGCTTTTCCCTTTTGTAAAATAGGCAAGTCTGGTTTTCGTTTTAACAAGGTTCGACTCTATTATTAAATGATTTTCTGGATTTCTAAGCATGTGTCCGATTTGGACTACGAGTTAAACCAGTAGTCAACCGCGCGCTCTAATAGATCTACCAGTTAACTGCTTGTTACGGGCCCTCTGGCATGAACCAGTGACGTAATTCATCAACCAACCGGTTAACCGGTAGATCCGATTCAAATACAAGCTCAGTAACAGGAGCAGTTTTAAAATTGGAATGTTTTTGTTTCCTTGCAGGTATTTAGTAACATTCAGCAGTATTCCAGAATCCAGAGATGATCCACATTGTGTTATGATTTGGGAAATAAGAACAGGCATTAAAAAACGAAGTTTTCATGCTGAATCTCAACCTATCTCAACGTGGCCTATGTTCAAGTATGTATTTTATTTTTAAATTAAATTATTACTTCAGTAGATTTTACTTACAGTGAAATTTAAAAAATGAGTTGAATTTTTATGGCAAGTTGTTCTTTAATACCGTAATGAATTGTGAGAATTCTCGTCAAAGTCACTGACCCTATTAAAACTAAGATCTGTAAGCGGTTAAAAAATAGAAAAGCAATTTAAAAAAGAGAATTTCTAGAAAATGCTGATGTTTTTTATTTCCCTGTGAATAGCTTTAAAGCATTTTTTAGTTTAAGTGAAATAAAAAATAGCAAGAAAGTATATTCTGGGCTGACTTCAGAGAAGTGATCTAATATTAAGGGCTCACTGTGTTTGAACTTAATGTTTATTTTAATTGGTATATTTGACTGCTGAATGTTCTAAAGTAAAGTTTTGAAGATTTTTCAATGCCATTGGTGCACTTTACTTTAGAAAAAAAATTTAATCTTTCTTTTTTTTTTTTTTTTTTTTAATTCAAAGTCTTTGCCATAAAAAAGACTAAGGTTTAAATCAAAATTTTGCTATTTTGAGTTGTTGGAACAAAACTGCTACATCTTAAGAAACTATGTATTTAATAAATGACACATGTATGATCTAATGTTAAACTCTCACTTTGGATAGCATTCAAAATAAAGAATTGACATAATTCGTTTGTTTTCAGGTGGAGTCACGATGACAAATACTTTGCTAAAGCTGGTAAAGATATGCTTAGCATATATGAGACTCCTGTAAGTTCTGTTTTGAAATTTGCTGCAGCAATTTTGAACTTTTTAAATTTTATATTAATTTTGCTTCTTCTTTTCAGTCTTTTGGTTTGCTGGGAAAAAAAAGTATTAAAATTTCTGGAATCAAGTAAGTACTTTTTATCTATATATATCTAATAAATAATTATTTATTTATTTTTCTATACAAATTCCTTGCCTTAAAGTTTCAAAACATCAATTTTTTCGGAAAATAATAATGTAAACAATTAAACTAAGAGTTTAATTTATCCCTTTTTTTTTCACGTAAAGTACAGCTGTTGCGTATTACATGATACATAAACTTCTTAGCAGGGCTGTCTTGGTTCTTAGAAAGTGCTTTAAAATGCTTACTCTTACCCTTTGTTTGTAAAAGCCCTTAGGGGTGCCGCTCTATGTTATCCATTGCTTATACATTAAACCCCAGTAATCCATACCCCCTGTAACCAGACTTTGTTTAATATGGACAGCAATTCAGGTTTATACACTGTAAATAAAAGGCTAGTTGGTATAAAAATGTATTTTTGCTAGCTGTATTTTATGTTTATAATTTTGTCTTATGCAGTTTTATATTTCATTCTCTTTCCTTCAAAATACGATTTTTACTGTCTACTGATTATTTATGTAGTTCGCCTCAGTTTATAGGTTATTTCGTTTAATCTGTACTTCATTAAATCCTAATAACTCTGTTCCCTTATTCTTCTGGATTAATGAGGTTCTTCTGCGCATATATTATGTAACTGTTAGTTTTATGGATAATTTTTAATATTGACAAAAAATTATGATCAAAATATAATGCAGTTAAAGAAAGTTATTTTGTTGAAAAGAAAGAACTTTTTTTTCTTTTGATAATGAAGCACCAGAGTTCATTGATTAAAATTTAAGTTTAAATCAAATGAATTTTAGGAAAAAAAACATATAAATCATTTTAAATTTCCTCAAAATATTATGCAGTTTATGTTATAAATATAAATTCGTTGCAGTTGCAATCTTAACTGTAATTAGCAATGTTACATACTATTTGTACATACCTGGTGTATGCGATAAAGGGCTAATAATTTTACAAAGTCTTGTAATATTACTGTCAGTTATTCTTCAAAAATGAAATAAAGAGCGAAATGAAATTTTCATCTCTTAATTTTCTAGTAGGGCTATGAAAAGTATGTGTTATTAAATGTGAGAAATATTCTCTTTCAGAAATTTTTCATGGTCTCCTACTCAAAATATTGTTGCATATTGGGTTGCCGAAGAGAAAGATGTGCCTGCCAGAGTCACACTGCTTGAAATCCCAAGTAGGACAGAGCTCAGAGCAAAAAATCTTTTCAGCGTAGCTGATTGTATGATGCATTGGCAAAAATCAGGTGGTTATTTGTGTGTTAAAGTCGATAGGTACACCAAAGCTAAAAAAGAAAAGAATGAATGGAAGTACAGTGTAAGTATTTTGTTTACTAATTGTTAGCAATTTTCATTTTAACTATTTAACTTGTTAAGATATTTCTTCCTTGGAGCTTAGAGTAGTGGAGACAGCATTATCAGAATGTAATGGTGCCTGCTGAATTTATTGTCAGTCAGATTGGCAGTCGCCTAGCTGTGATTAAACATTAAAGGATAAAGATCAATGATTTAGTATATTGCATATTTGCAGTTACCTTGAGTGTGGGAGAAGGGGTATATACTCAATGCATTTTTTTTCTGAAAAGCAGTCAAAACATATGTAAAAACCTTAATTTCCCTAAGTTGGTAGGACGGGTATTAACCAGTAGCATTGCCAGAAAAAGATATGGTTAGTGAAATAAATTTTAGTTAATTTCTGTGGTCAATAAGGAAAAAAATCTCAGTTTTGGGAGGGATACATCCCCACATCCTCTGGGTAATTGCCTCTTCTTGACCCTCCTTAAATGACGGGCCTGTGTTGAAGTTATCTTTGCTTTTATTTTGTACCAACAAACAATGATGCTAATTAAGATCCAACATTCGTTCTTAAAATTTAAAGGTTTTCTTGTTGAAACCTAAACTCTTCTTATGAACTTTTCTATAGAAACTGGAAGTTTCTACAGACAAGTCTTATAGAAACTAATACTCTTTATCATAGTATATACTAATATGGAAATAATTAGGAATGTATTGGAATTATTTTAGGTACTACTAGCGGTACCCACACGGCTTTGCCCGTGGTATAAAATTAAAAGCTCATTTGTAAAATAATTGATCTAGCAGAAAAAATACTCTTAAGTTATAATTCAACTATAATTCCTTCAAAGTATGATATAAAAATCTGGTATGGACCCCACACAACTTCCTTTTACGTGTAAATTTCTTAGTAGATGCCTTAAGTGCTAAAATAGTGCTTGGAGTGAGCAAGATAACAGTTCAAACATTTATATCCCTAGTTTGCCACGAAACAATGCAAAAAAATGTTTCACAATGATTAATCTCGTAAATATCGCCGATTTTAACATCATTCAGTGGATTTTTCTCAAAATATCGCCAATAACGCCAAATTGAACCCAAATCAAAATAATTTTTTCGCCAAATTGGCGTCAAACACTTGGGGACCAAAAGCTTGCCGATATATCGGCAAGTGGTCGCGCAAATTCGTATCACTTTTGTCTGCATTGAAATTAACACTGAATTACCCCAAAAAATGGGTAAAACACCCCCCCTTGGGGACATTCGAATGTAACCCCAAGGGGAGGTGTACAAAAATAAGCCGAAAGAGAAAATAAGAACAATTTTGTTGCTCACAGAAACCAACAGAATACCAAAGTTTAAAAGAAGAAGAAAGTTTTCTTTCCTAACTTCAAAAACAAAATAATACATTTTCCAAAATGACATACTTTAGAAAGAACGTTGGAATATTGGAATCTGTATGATATTTTTATAATTTCCAGAGTTTCAATTCCTTAAAAACTGAGAAAATAAACCAACAGTTTTTTCAACAGTTAAATAACTTATTTTAATAAGGCTAGGAGTTTGGATTGCTACAAGAACAAATACAAAAAGAACAAAACAAAAAAAGTTATTAAATTGTAACCATGGTAACAACTGAAAAGTTCATTTCCGGTTGTGATTAAATAATTCATTTTATCTTTATTTTAAAATTTTATTCTCGAGCTCAAAATGAGCTAAGAATTAGGACAGAAAAAGAACAAAAAATAAATTTTCGAAAAAACGCTTAGAGATGCACACACCCATGCTACGAACTAAATTTGTGCCAAATTTTAAGGGAATCGATCAAACGGTTTTGACGCTACACGGGTCACAGACAAACAGACCCACCTTCAGCTTTATTATTAGTAGAGATTAATGTTTGAATTATGCAGTAATTTTTATTGAACTGCATATAAATTATATCCAATACTATTAATATACAGAGAAATATTGAGTGTAATCCCAAATATATACATTATGAACAGAGGTACAAAACATATTGTAGTTTTTAGACTGTGACCAGCTATTTCTTTTTTTCGTGTTGAGATTTCACGCACAGCTCCATCATTTAAATAGACTGTTTCTTTAAAAAGACATTGATTAAAATATTTTGTTTGTTTCTTATTGTTTTAAATTAGTTGGAATGAGTCTGTAAAATGTATTTTGTTATATAATATACATTGTAAAATCTGTAACCGTACATCCATTGGTAAAATGATGTTTTTTACTTTATTTTAGGGTATGTATTATAATTTTGAAATATTTCATATGCGTGAGAAACAAATTCCTGTTGACAGTGCTGAAATAAAAGGTATTTTTTATACATTTTCATATAAGTACTCAAATTTTATCAAGACCAGAAGAAAAAGATTGATATGGGCTTATTCTTTTTTTCAGAAAATATAACAGCTTTTGCATGGGAGCCAGTGGGAAATAAATTTGCTGTCATTCATGGCGATAATCCACACATAAATGTTAGTTTTTATGGAATAAAACCTGGTGGAACAGTTAGCTTATTAAGTAAGTTATTTCAAAGTCTTGGCTTTTTCTTTTTAAAAGATTTTAAAAAGATTATTCCAATTCATGATGTTTTCTTTATCTGCAGAAAAGTTTGAAAGAAAACAGTGTAATCGCCTCTTTTGGTCTCCTAATGGTCAATTCATTGTGTTAGCAGGATTGAGAACGTGAGTATCTAGTGTAGTTTAGTAATAAATAAATCGATAAATGTTGATTTAGGTGTATACTTATAACATGTCTTAGTTTAAACAGCATTTTACATATTTTTTTTTCCGTTTTAGAATGAGTGGAAGCTTGGAATTTATTGACACGTCTGATTTCACCATCATGGCACAAAATGAACATTTTATGGCTACTGATATCGAATGGGATCCAACCGGTCGATACGTTGTCTCCGGTATTAGTTGGTGGATGCATAAAGTAATTATTTGTGTGCAGCTGCTTAGTGTCTTCCTGATTATTTTCTTATTTTCACTCCTTTTACTTCCTTTTTTTAATAAAAATTAATGTTTTAATTAAAAGTTCTGATAAAAATCGCAATATACACAAAGTATATAAAAGTAACCAAACTTTTTGGTGATAGAATAAAATAAGATTGGCAATATGTTTTATAGCTAATATTTATTCAAAGTAGGATCCATTTAACTCAATACAACAATTTGAATGGTCAACCAATTTATCCATAGACATCTTAAATTGACATTTGGGAACATTTTTTAGCACTTGTGTCATTGCTGTTTGAATAGCATTATTGTAAAAAGCTCCTTTCATTGCAGTTTTCTGTTTTGGGAACTGAAAATAGTGATAGATCAGGCATATGCTAAAGGTAGTTGAAAACACAAATCTATTTTCTGTTTTCAAAATTGAAAATTCCAATGAAGGGAGCTTTTTAGGATGATGTTCCAGCCATTTACACCAGCATGACACAGACTGGTGCTTAAAAAAAGCTTAAAAAATGCATTCCCAAAACCAATTGAAAAAGCAGTGGATTAACTATTGACCTTTCGAAATGTTTTACCGAGTTAAATGGATCCTGTTTTGAATAAATATTAGCTTTAAAACGTATTGTCTCACTTATTTTATTCAATCACTAAAAAATTTGAGTACTTTTAGATTACACTGTGTACATATAATCCTAGATGCATGATGTTTAGAAAGATATTAAGTAAAATTAGAATTAAACAGGGTATTCTCACATAAAGTACAAATCCCGTACGTAACTTATGTTTTTCAATTTCGATAATTTGCCCCCGCTATTCTTTCTCTTAGAAACACCAGTAGTTCGTGTATAAAAAAGTAATAGTGGTTTGTTCGCAAGTTAATTTATGAAGGGTTTTTCAATATTTTGGACCGTTTTGTGTAACAGAAAAGATACCTCTCAAAAAACTATCTTAAGAAAAGATACAAAATTAAGGAAAAAAGATTTACTAGTGGTAGTTATTAATATTGGTTTAAAAAAATGTCAAAGAATATTGTACTGTTTTGTGGGACTGACCCTTATACTTTCAAGCATTGTGGCAATTGTGTAGTTGTTTTTAAGACATTATTTTTATTTTGTAGGTTGACAACGCATTTTGGATGTGGACATTCCAAGGTAGACTATTACGGAAATATGATTTAGAACGGTTTTGTCAACTTCTGTGGCGACCTAGGCCTCCAACGTTGCTGTCAGAAGAAAAAATTAAAGTACGCTTACTTTCATTTTAAGTTTTTTTTTTTCAGTCTGAATCCGATGTTTCGTGTAGTATCAGTGCTTACTTTTAATATACTAATTTTTAAAATGCTGTTAGAATTTTATGTATTCAGTTTATTAGATGAAAATGCCTGAACTGCCTTTTGCTCATTTTGAGTATTCATTTGAATTTTTTAAAGTTTTATATTTTTCTCTCAATACAAGTAAATAAAAAAATAGGTTATTTATACAAATTCATTTAAAGTAGTAATAGCCAAAAAAAAAAAGTGTTGTGTAGATTGTTTTTATTCTACTGAAGGCGGATAATTTTAAAGAATCCATTTTTTTTTCTTTTCTTTTTATACAAGCTCTGATAGAACTCAATAGAAAAATACTCTAAGCAGCAAACTCCGACAAATATAGAAATTTGATTTTGTTACTACTTTTCCTGTGGAACCATTGAATGTTTGCTGCATAAATAGGACTGCTGAATATTCTAACTCCAAAACTAAAATTTGTCTTGCAAACTGCTAAAAAAAAGCTGCTGCTTGATTCTTTAATATCTTGCTGCTTGAATCTTTGTTGTAGCAACATTTTGCAATTTCTGAAGAATTAAATTTTGAAAGCCCCCTGTCTAGCAAAAAGGGAAACAGTTTTTTTTTTTGAAAATTTACGTAGTATTTTTCTGTATATTAACAGCATTTACTGCAGTATAATAAATGTAAGTAAATTGTAGATTTATTTCTGCTAAAAGGGAATAAGATTTGGTAACCATTATTTTATAGTTTCAAAAACATTTTGACCAAAATAAATTTTTATAAAAATTGAAAAACTTTATATATTAGTATTCCGAAAAGTAGATTGATGTCCATAACCTGAAATGTTTTGTAGAATCACCTAGAGAAACCGGAAAAGTCAGGGAATTTTATTTTTTTACTTTTTTTTGCAACCCTAGTTATGCTTTTAATTTGAATTTATACACTTGTTGAATTTACATGGAGTAATTTTAAAGTTTGCATTCTGTTGTTAACAGATAACATAAGTAAATATATCCATGTAATTTTTCAGGAAACCTACTAAATTAGTGATTTAATATTAGTTTCATTTATTTGTTGAAAAATCAAAATTTCAATTTCTTAAAATCCTTATATTCCTACTCCAATACCTATATAATCTGTTTCTAAATGATTAATTTTGTTTTCCAGATGCCAGAGGGTTTAAAGCATTCTTTCCTCTACCATTTCCTCATTTTATCAATGCAAATTGAAAAAGAAATGTATTTCAAACTCATAAATTATATTGTTTTTGAAAAATAATTTACTGATGAAGATTTGAACTTGTAACAATTTTATCATTTTTGCAGGAAATAAAGAAAAATTTGAAAAAATACAGTGCACAGTTCGACATCAAAGACCGAATGTCGTTATCTAAAGCTTCCAAAGTAAGTGGTTATAGTTTTGGTGATATTTTATTTTTTTAAATGTTATTTAAAGATTATATATTTTTCATAACTATGTCTTATCATAGAATAAATGCTACATGTAGGTTGGTAACTGCAATTCAATTTTTTTCGTGCACTTTTCCAAGAAAATGTCAACAAATTAAGGCGTTTCACAATTGCTGGGAGATTTGAAGACTTAATGATAAAATTTAAATAACTGAATTCAAGTTCTTATAAAATTAAATAAGTAACGGATGAATCTGTTAACCAAAGTTTACATTGCACATGCAGTTTAATGTTTACCGTGATCATTTTGTAAATTTGTAGCTATTGTCGGCAGTTTATCATTTCTGTTGTCAATATGTTAATGAAGTCTTTCAAAATCTGAGTTTTTCATTCAAAATTGAAATAAAATAACCATTATTTATATCATGCCACATTTTATTGCCCATATTGATATATTGTATTACTCTTAAAAGATAAACAGGGTTCGCATTCCCCTTAAATTTCCAAAAAAAATTTACTTTTCTAAAATTCCTAAAATTGTACTAAAATTTTGCTGTGTTCCTAAAAAAAATGGAAAACTTAACAGGTAGCTGCTTAGAATAATTTAACAGACCCTTCCGGAAGTATTTTATTGCAAAGACGAACAAGTCACTAGTTAATCAATTTGATAAATAGACATATTACCATACGGTTCGTAATAAAATGAAGAAAAAAAAAAAGCACTCTTAACACTTTTTCATCCTAGGACAGACTGGGGTTTTAGTTTAAAGTTGTAGTTAAAACATTATGGAAATAACTCGCGCAGAAAAAAAATCTGTAGGAGCTGATCAACTGTAAAAGCAGAGTACTGTCTTTCTTTGAAAAGAAAACTTTGAAAAAATGACTGCAAATTAAAGTGTCTTCGGGCTTATTCGTATATGATATAAATTAGTTAAAACATTATTTCTCTATTGTTTTCACTCCTTTTTTTTTTGTTGTGGAAGTATCTGAAGGTTGTAATTTACTTTACAAGAGATAAAATGTATTTATAGTTTGGTTTATCGTTTATTATGTAGTAAAGTACTGTCGTGGTACCTATTTGTAAATGAACAAATTTGTAAATTATCCCTAAAAATTTCCTAAAATTTTGCCAAAATGTTCCTAAAATTCCCCATAAATTTTGAAAAAGTCTACTGCGAGCCCTGGATTAAAGAAAAACTGCTTAATATATTTAGGTTGCTAAAGTAATATTGTCAGGAATCACATTATTGTCATACAGTGTGATAAATTTTAGCCATTTTGTCTTTTGTTCTGTTCTGAGACATGAATTAGTTTTTAACCGACTTCAACAAAGGAGGAGGTTATACAATTCGTCGGAGAAATTTTTTTTTTCGGTATGTTACAAGATTACTCGAAGATGCCTGGACCGATTTCAAAAATTCTTTTTTTGTTAGAAAGGTCTTTCTTTCCGATTGGGTCCCATCCTCTCGTGGTCCGGGTTCGATAACGGGAACCTGCAGAAATCTTTCGAAAAAGAAATTGGGATCACAGTAATTGTAATAATGACCATTTTGAACGCCAGGCTTCTCTGGATTGCATAATGAAATTCATATCTATGGTCTTTTTGAAAATTTTAAACCGAGTATCTCTCTATGTCCTGCTTTTTTCTCCTGAACTCCAACGAACGGAAAGTCGTACCAGGTATTATTTGATTCGTAATATTTCAGGTTTTATTAGTCTTAATTTACATAAGTTTTGATAAAGGAATTCTGAAGAAAGTGAGGAAAATCTCCAAATTTTTGCTCAAATTTAAAGCGATTTGTCTTAAATGATTAAATATGAAATACATTGTTACAAAACGTGATTGATATGAAACAGTTATTATAATGATAATGAAAATTTTGAATGAAGGCTTAACTGAAGCAAACATGAAACTCATTAGCGTGCCACGTACGTAATACATCGTAAAATTTTATGAACCGCCAGCATCTAGTGTTGTTTTGAAATATAAATTAGTTGAAAAGCCGTTAATATTTAAATGGCTTTGATTAAACTAGTACACAAATAAATATCAGAGAATAACAAGGATTAATTTTTAGTGTCAATCGTTTAAAATTTTAGACGCCGTTGATAGTTTCTTTCTTTTTTTTTCTTACATGGTTTACTTTATGGAGCATTTACTTAAGAAAGTTTCGTAATGGAAACATTACCTTATTTCATATGTACATTTACACTAAAAAGAATAAAATAAAATATTTTTGGAAAAAAAAATTGAACCGACTTCGGAACTTCACTCAGCAAGTGCTCTAAAAAGTAAAAAATAATTTTATTCTTTGAACACCATCGACACTACATTTAAACATAAGTTTTGAAGTCCGTGCAAAAACTATAGGTGAAATGATGTTTATCTACATTTTGCCAACATTTTTCAGAGAAACCATTGAAAATTAAGAGCTGAATATTTGTACCATTGCATAAATATGTGGTTGTCAATGTAGTGTATGCGAATGCGATTAAAGAACCTGGATTCATTGCAATTTATATATATATATATTAAATTATAGTTTTGTATGATTCTATATAGTGTTTTTGCACCGACTTCAAAACTTATGTTTAAATGTAGTGTCGATGGTGTTCAAAGAATAAAATTATTTTTTACTTTTTAGAGCACTTGCCGAGTGAAGTTCCGAAGTCGGTTCAATTTTTTTTTCCAAAAATATTTTATTATGTTAAGCTTTTTTATACTGCAAAGAAAATGAAAATTCTTTCGGAAGCAGATGATCTTGCTGAAATTGAAAAAAGGAGTTAAAAATAAATTCCGATGGGAATGGTTGACGAAGGTGGACCAGTGGGATGAAAAAATAAACGTATGGTGCAAAAAAAATTGATGAAGCAGGCAAATGTTTTTGCATTTGTTGCAACACTTCAATCAAATATCAATGCGAAGGGCTGAAAGCTTTGCAAAATCATTCGGGCACAGCCAACCACAAACAAGCCCAAGAATCAATCATTAATTCTCAAGTTCTGCATGCACTTTGTCCTGTTGGGGGAAGTATTTTTCAGAATGAAGAAGAAAATAAACGCACTCTGGACTGCGCAACCAGAAAAACCAGAAGTGAAGCACTGATACTTAGTTTCATAGCCGAGAATTCGCTTTCTTTGTCAATTGCGCCAAAATTGATTGAATTGGCAAAGGTTTTAGCGCTTGATATTTCGACATTAAAAGCTTTACAGTTATCAAGATCAGCTGCGTCTTATAAATTGAAATGTGGACTTTCAAAAACGATAAAAGATGAGCAAATCAATGAATTGAAGACTTCATTCTTTTCACTTAACATGGATGGAGGTACCAGCAGATCCTCTGACAGAGTGTTGACCGTACTAATACGCTACTTTTCGGAAGAAAACAATCAAGTAGTGTTGCGTCATTTGGCCTCTTTGAAGTTGTCCATCAACAGCGCGGAAGCAGTGTACAACGCCGTCGTCTCTCTGTTGGAAGGGAACGACATACCGTGGGGCAATTTAATAAGTTGTTAATTTAATTGTTTTATTGGACTCTTGCCACGTGATGCGAGGAAATAAAAACGGAGCTGAAGTGAAAATCAAAGGAAAGAAAGCTCCTCATTTGTTGGATATTGGTTGGAAAACTTGCCATACAGCAAGTAACTGTGCAAAAAAATTCACGGCGCCTTTTTTAAAGCACCTGGAAATTTTGTTAGATAACATTTATTTTGACTTAAAAAGCACAGACGAGGGAACTGTTTTTTGAAATTTGTGTTTTGCTGAAAATTAAGCCCTTGAAGCCACTTTCTCGACCGGATCATCGGTGGCTTTATGTTCTGCTTGTAATTCAGAGACTCAAGTATTTATGGGATCCATTGTTAGTGTTTTATTTCTCATGGAGTGAGTCATTGTCTGAAGAACTTTTGGAAGATATTTATGAAAAGATACAGTTGAGTGAAGAGGAAATAGAATCAATAAAAAAAAATTCAAAATCTGTTGAAAAAGAAAGCGTTAACTGCAGAAGGTAAAATCAGGAAAAAAAAGGATTATTCAAAGACTGTTTGAAGAACAAAAAAAGACTTTGTTTCACATAAGAATTTATGAAGCAGTGCTCTCACATTTAAACAAATATGTGAAACTGTTCCAGAGGAAAGAATGCCTTTTGCACATGGCTGCCACACTTCCGTCTGACGGACAGAATTCCGTATTCTGTAAAATGTCGTATCATTTGGAAATTTGTTTTGGGAAAAAATGAAATGAAGCTTTAAAAAATATCTCATTTAGATTTTTCAAAAAAAAAAAAAAAAAAAAAAAACCCAAGCAACTGCTTAATAACTTTCTCTCTAGTTGCACCTTGAAAACTAGTAATTCAATTAGTTCAATCATAGCTACATTAATCCAGAAAATTATTTTAAAGCTATTTTTTCCAGTGTTATTTTTTAGCGAAGAATCTCTTACCAGAAACTTTTTATTGTCAAGAATCTTTTAGCGTGAATTCGAAGCTTTTTTTTCTTCAGTAACTAATACAGTAATTTTTTCGTTATCGCGTTTTGTTCCAAAAAATCTTTTCGAAAAACTATTCTGAAAGTTTAGATTTTACTTAATTTTGCGATTTAGTTTTATTATATAGTTAATTACAACATAAAAATGCAACATATTTGTACATTAAACTACAGACATATTACGCGCCAACATGTTTGTGTAGCAAAATGATGCCAAGTGCTTTTCACTCTTTGTTAATTTTTAGAGTAGCACCCATGCTTTTGCATGAACTGCATGTTGAAATGATTTATTTGATGAAAACATTTTTGGCATTCTTCTTAAAGCATGAATTAGTTTCAGGTGTTAATTCATTTAATGACATTTTCAAGATTAATGTTACAGATAGAGCGAACTTTCTTCCTGACAGACTAATTTTCACAGGGGTAAATGCTACATTTAGAAAAAATGATGGTAGTTTTAATTTTAAAGAATGATTAGAAATTTTGAAGGTTGCTTATTCAAATTGTGCTGAGTATATGAAAAAAAAAATTGCCAATGTAAAATTCAGTGTTAATTCATTTATCTGCCCTTAATCCATCCTTAAGAGGTGTAACGACGACATTTACTGCCATGTTAAAGTTGGCAAAATTATTGCCTACTGTTATTCTCGAAGAAGTACCTCTCTTAGATGCAGAACTAAGAGAATATCAGATAGATAACTCTCTATCTCAGCAGAGTGATAGTCTTGATTCCGTTTTGGACACATGTCATGAATGCTCAAAATGGGAATGAGCTAAAATATTCCAAACTTTCCAAAATGGTAAAGGCTTTACTCTCTTGTTTCCATAGTCCATCGGTTGAAAGTGCATTCAACTGGATGGACGATATAGTTCCTGACAGCAGAACTTCCTTAAATATAAAAAAAAGTTTAGATGCTATCCAAACTGTCAAATATTATTTGCATTCAATGGGCACCAACACATGTGAAGCATTTGGCAGTGATGATCCTGTGCATGAACTTCTCCATGGAAACTTTGGAAGAAATTTATTGAATAGTTGGGCTACTTATCAGCAGACACTTCATTCACAAAGTCCTGCAAATTTTTCTGGAGTATCGAGTAGCATTCATGAACAAGCTTCATCATCTGCTATTCCTGATGATGAAAAACTTGAAGCTTCATCTTCGACTATTCCTATTCCTGATTGTGAAAAACAGCACGATCTTGAAGCTTCACCATCTGCCACTTCTGGTAATGAAAAAGAAAAATAGAAAAAAAGGAGTCTGCCCCAAGACAACAATACTAAAAGAAAACAAACAAAAATTTTAAATTTTTTTAAATAATTTTGACTTTGGTTGAAGCAAATGAACTTTTCTATACTTGCTGTTCATTTTAAGTGATTTTTATTTGTTATTTTTATGTATTTATACAAGAAGTTTTCAAGGATTTTATTTTTTCTTTCATTGAATAAAAGGCATATCACTAAAACTTCAATATCAAAAATTTCCTTTCACATAAGTAACTAAACTTCCAGCTTTCTCTAACAACTTAGGTGAGTACATTTGTTTCCTATGATGTTTTTATCTTAAGGAGAGGACCCCTTCTATGGTTCAGTCTATTTCATGGCACCTCCCTCATTTGAGAACACCTGCATATAAAACGCTGAGGTGTTGGTACCTTTTCAGGGTTTCCTTACTTTTCATTTTTCACTTTCAGGGTTTTTGATATTGAGCTACTATCACCTCTGTATTGTATTCCCCTGGAAAAGTCTTTTTCTGATCTGCAACTTCAATATTCTTATTCACCAAAGAATCGTAGAAACTGTGGCGTACATAACACCGAAAGGGAGGGAGGGGGGCACAATCTAGAAAAATAGCACTATAAGTTGCACAGGATTTTTCAAAAAAATAGTTGAATAGGGGGGGGGGGGCAGTTATAAATCTTGCAGGGGAGTACACCTAAGTCTATATACACTACTGCATAGAAATATTGTTAATTTTTGCTTAAAAGAAGATTTTGTAAGCTGATTTCCTTGTTTTTAATGAAGAAAATCATGCTAAATTCTTCGGAGGAACACAATTGCTTTCAATTAATTTATTGTTAATGACCTCGGTTATCTGGCACTTTCTTATGTATCACATATTTTTTATTTTCTAACGACAAGCATAACTTAATAAAAGCCTACTGTATTTCATTTCATTGAATACAACATAATCATTTCGATAAAAGCTTTCTGTGTATTTTTTTAAATATTTACATGTGATGTTTTGTGCAATATCTGCAGTGAAACCATTTGAATAACAATATGCTTTCATTTTAGAATACTTAAAATTCAATCATTATTATTTGAAAATAATTCTGGCTTTAAATTGCTTTGAGGCTTTGTTCATTTTTTTTTTTTTTCATTTTGTACTTTTCAAATTACATCAATGATTTTTTTTTTTTTTTTAATTTTGATGTTCTGAAAAAATATTTGCACCATTTTTCTTTTAGGAAATTGTTGAAAAAAGAAGAAAATTAATGGATGAATTTAGAAGCATTCGCCAAAAAAGGATAGACGAATTTCACAATAAAAAGAGGTTGCGGTTAGAGCTAAGAAATGGTAAATTGTGTATATGTTTTATTTGGATGCTTTTTTTCTTTTTTATGATGTTTTCTTGCAATTTTTAACTTTGTATTTAATGAAGCAGCTGGTTCTCCAATGATGCAATTACGATTAAGCTTGGTCTTCAGGACAATTTTTTTTAAAGTTACACCAGATGATTACTCTTATTGCTTTCAGGTTCTAGATTTTAAAAAGTTGAGAAGGTACACTGCGAAAAAGAGGTACAATATATGAAGGGCAGGCGAGAGAGTGATCGTTTTCTACGAAAAATTTGTCTGTGGTGTACCGACATTAAAATTTTCAGTACAGTAGAGTCCCAGCAATCTGCCATAAACAAGCTGGTGGAAAGGCGGCTTATCTAACTTGACAGATAATACAAAGAAATAAAAAATACTAAAACTAATGAAGGAATCAATAGTGTTCACACTAAGGAAAATTTGAAGATGCGATTTTTTAGCTTGTTAAGTAGGATTTGCATGAGAACAGGATGCAAATGGATTCTTTTAGTGGGATTTTGAAAAACATTCTAGGAATCACACTATACTCCTTTTTGATGATCAATGAATTTCCCTAGTAAGAGATCAGGTACACCCAATGATGCCTGCAAGCTATTGGCTGACACATGAACTCACCAACGCATAAAAGCTATCAACAAATTATTTTGTAATGATTTTTGTTGAAATTAATTGAATAAAAAAATTTTTTAAGGGCCGCTGGTGTGGCAAATAATTGAAGCATGGGTGCAAGACCTTCCGTCTCAGGACGGATTTCCGTCTTGACGAAATCACCAAGACTGATATCGGGACGGAAAAAAAAAAAAAAAAAACGATCTCATTCCTTCAGTTTTTTTTCCCAAAGAAAAATAAATGAAACATAAAATCAGATTTCTCTAAGACACCATTAAACTTGGCAATGTTTACAGGTTTGGCATAAAGTTAACATTTGGGTTGTTTTTCACGCCTTTACCCGTCAGTCTCGATTTTTTACGTATTTCGAAATCAGATTGCATTCTTTTCTATCATTCTTAATTTTGTACTTTTTCAATTAAATTTGAGCAAATTTCAAGAATCTGATCCCTAAAAAAATAATAAAATAAAACCCTCACTCTAATATTATCGAAAAACTAATATATTTTGATTTTGGACCTCTTTTCAATCCCTGAGGATACGTTTCTGAGCCTCATTCCTTTCCGTAACGTTATGAGATATATCCTGCAATCGCTTTTTAAGACATCATTTTTGAAAAAAAATTGGGCGAGTGCCTTCGAATCTCCTCTTTCATAACAGCACTAAAAAGTTTAAAACTATTTTTAAAACTGCAATTTTAAGGAGTGGGAAAGCCCCTGAACACTCCATTCCCCTGACATTATCAAATATGTACTATGATTTTGTTAGTACAGCTGTGATCTAGAAAAACTTCTGAGGTTACTACTCCAGAACCTTCCTTTCCTAACATTATCGGAGATAGTCTAAAATTTCGATTTGATAACTTTAATGTTCAAAAACTGTGCGGGAAGAGTACCTAACTATACATTCACCTAATCTTTAGATAAGCCACACCTCTTTCTGATATCACCAAAGATCGTCTAAAATGAGGTTTTTAGAACTCAAATTTCGAAAATCCCCCCCCCCCCCCATTTTTCTTGAATATAATTAAAACCATGATCTTACTACTAAGAATAAAATGAGTACTAAATCCCCAGTTTTGACACAGTAAAATCAATAAGTATTTGTTTTTCCCCCCCTTGAGCACGCATGTGGGGGGGGGGGGGTCAAATATTTTCCGTCTTGGAAGCATGGCCAAACTTGCACCCATGAATTGAAGGACTTTTTAAAAATAATTACTGTGGTTAACACTTATTTTTTTTTTTTCCCATAATATTTTTATGAACTTAATTCTTAAAAGAAGAATATATATTTTGGAATTCCTAGTCTTAAACAACAAGTTTATGGACTTGAATTTGTTTTTTCTCTGTAAACCAGAAAAAAAAAAGATTCCCTCTTATATTTACTCTTAAAATTTGTAGGTTTAAAATTAAGTAGAAATTAACACTTGTTATTTTTGCCTTATCAATTAATGTATTGAATTTCCCATCATTAACAGGTTTAAAATTTCAGTTTTTCAATTATAAATTTTGTTAAAAGTTTCAAAAAACTGATTTTTCAAAAATTTTGTTTTCAAAGGTGTTGATACTGATGAACTTGATGCAGAAGCAGGAAATTTGGAAGAGGAAGTTGTAGAATTCCTTGTAAAAGAAGAAGTATTTCCTCTAGAAGAGGACTAGTGTGAACAAATTTTAGGATCCTTCAATAAAAATTAACCTGATTTTAAAAAAATGTTTACCTTTTGTGCTGGTGTATGTCTGGCTATATATGAAGGCAAAGTGTCAAATTTCTTACCATGGCATAAAATATTTTCCAAAAAAAAAAAGACTTTAAAAATGTCACCAAATCTATTAGTACTAGCTTTTTCACAATCAAAAGTTTTACATTTTCAAATATCTGCAACATGTTCTGCTAATATACGTCTTAAACTCAGTCACTGCAAAATTGTTTTTAAAAGATTAACTTGCAGTTATCATGATAATTTAAAACATTAAAATTTTTGGAAGTTATTTTTTTATTTATAGTATCTTTGTTGTAAATAAATCTGAATTATATTTGTCACAATGTGACACTGTATAGATATTTTTCTTGAGAAATAAATTTTTTGACTTTGAATGAAGCAGATGGTATGTATAAATTATTTTATACATGAGATAGAAATATAAAATTATGCTTGTGTGTGTAGTTTTCTCCCATTAATATGAAATTTTCTAAGGAACATAATGAACACAAGCACAAAGATTTTTTCAGAGGAATAGGCTAGTAATATTTGCACATCTATTTTATTGGCATGCACTCGTAATGTTTTCTTCACACATCTTTTATCCTCTTTTCAATCTTAAATACAAAGCTTTGTTAAAAGTAGAAAATGACTCTGATTTAAAAAGTACTTGGACTGAATTTTGAGATTGAAAATCTGATCACAACTTCCTTGTTAACCTGTTAAGTAATCTATAGTTTGAATAACAAAAACAAAAAAAAAAAAAAAAAGCACACATTTATACATGCTTGTAATAATTTATCTTCTTAAAATGTATTTTTTAATCAAATGTTAATTCTTTTTAGAATCTTACAAATTCCTCACTTGAAGGGGGGGGGGGGTGCTTTTTGTTTTCAGATACAAAAAATTCGTAAAATTTAAATGACAAGTCTAAAACCGTAGACATTTTCTGAAATCTATGAAGTGTAGTCATAGATTTTACAAGTTTGGTGTCAGGGAAAAATCAAGTCTGTCAGGCAATATGCTAGCAGTTAGGTCTATTGAAAGTGTTTAACAGTGTCCATTAGGGTGGGGTGAAAATAAAAAGTTTTTCAGATCTACTTCTAACAGTTGCTAAAAGTTGTCTTTGGTGATAGTTAGCTTTTGTGCAAAATTTGAGAAAAATTGGTTAATATCGTCAGGGGGCGCTGTGTTTTATCATAGCTTTTATCGGGATTTTATGGTTAAAATGTGAAAAACAATGCCGTTAGCTAATCTCATTGCATTTTTTTTTACTCATAAGATATATTCATGTATTCACAGCATATTAAATAACTCACAAAAAATTATTTTATATGATATATTAAAATTTCAAGCATTTAAAAAGTAACAAAAACGTAAAAAAAGTGATTTTTTTTTAAATATAAATATATCATATAAAATAATATTTGTGATTCATTTCATATGCTTTTAATGCATAAAAACATCTTTTGAGTAAAAAAAAAAAAAGAGACTAGCTAAAGGCATTCTTTTTGATATTTTAACCATAAAATCCATAACAAAGCTAGGTAAAACTTTGCGATCGCAGCGCCCCCTGAAGATATTAACCGATTTTTCTCAAATTTTGCACAAAAGCTGACTATCAACAAAGACAACTTTTGGCAACTATTAGAAGTTGATCTGAAAAACTTTTTATTTTTCGCCCCACCCTAGTGTCCATCTCCTGTTCAGTGATTTTCAAATATTGTTTCAGATGCATTTAGGGTATGTTTGGATGGAGTAAACGGTTAACGTGATGTGACTGAGCAAGAGTGTTTCAATAGATGACGGGTTAGCCAATTATGTGTTAAAGCATTCTATGGACATTCGCCCCCTAGTATGGGACCCCTGATGTCATCAAACATTATGAAATCAACTGCATGGGTTAAACCATTTTCGGCCAGAGTTGCGTATATGCAACATTTCATTAAAAAAATTTTAATGAACACTGATATATTTTTTATACTATTTTTAAGGGTTTTGAAGTCATCTAAAAAAATATTAGCAATTCAATTAGGTCAAACATTTTGGGTACAGAAATTTTCAAAATGTGCAGATTTTTAAACTTGAAACAGTTATTGTCAAGTTTGACATTTAAAAAATGTACAATTTATCCACTTGAAATTTATCATACGTTTTTATAATGGCTTGAAGTTGCAAGTTCTGTTAATAAAATAAAAATCAGACAAATGTCATAAAAAGTTTTAAAATGTTTTACTCAAATTTAGTGTTGCGTTAACGCATGACTGGCCGAATGTATGAAGAATAGGCAAAAGTTGAAAATCCACTTTTCATGCAAGGAATCTGAGTTTTATCGCAAATTATGATTGTTTTATTTGAACAAATCTAATAGACAATGTTGTGGTAACAATTGTCACTAGTAATGTTACTATATATGGCCAATTATAAATGCTAAAGGATAGAGTCGCAAAGAAAGGAGAAATTTGTCATTTGACAACCAAACGTTATTTCGGATTACAATAAGCATATGAGAGATGTTGACCTACATGACAATGCCGTAATTACCGCAAAAAGATTCAAAGCAAAAAAAATGGTAGGGGCCACTATTTATTAACATTATTGATAGCGTTTTAGTGAACTCATGGGAGCTGCATAGAATTTGTACAAACACAAAAAAAAGGTACTTAGAGACTAGATCACAGCTGTAGGCAACCCGTCAATTGCGACCGGCTGGTCGATCGTGGTAATATTTGGAAATTTGCTTTCTGCTTGAGTAGAATTTATTAACATCAGTTCCCCGAACAAAATTTGGTTGAGTGTCTAAATCAAAAGTTATGTGAAACCCAAAATTTTTGTAGTTACTAGTGTTTTTTATAATTACACATCATAAGAGTCTGCATAACTTGATATTAGCATAGTCTCTACGTATCTATGTGCAAATACATCTGTTTAACTTAATAGTGAATGCATCACGCACCTCCTTCCCCTTTCAATAACTCTCCAAAGTCAATCTCTTACTCTCATCATACTTGGGAAGTAAATCTTCTATCAGTTTAGGTTACCGACGGCCACTTTAGATCGTATATAGGGATTGCCTTATTGAAATCTGAATGCAAGGATAATCCATCCGGTGAAACTACAGTTCAAATGAAAAATTTTAAGAGGTCAGCCATAAACGGAAACCCTGCTAAAAGAAATACCGACTGATAAAATCAGCTGTACAATAGATAAACAGAAAAAAAACCCGTAAAAGTGTATAAAAGCCAAATGATTTATTTGTGCCCTAAATGCCAAGTACATTTACATTCCAAATATTTTGTATTTTTTGATGCAAAAATGTAAAATTTTACTTATATACAATGGTTTAAATATGTATAGTTTGTACATAGATTCGGCCAATGATGCGTATACGCAACATTTCATTTTGATAATGAAATATTTTTCACGCACGAAACTTTTTTTTTTGTCTTAATGAATGTAGTTCAAGCTTAATTTTAATAAAAATAAGGTAACATTTTGTAAAATTTTAATGCTTGGCCCGAACTGGGTTAACCGGTAGCTGTTTTCAAACATGAATTTAAACGCATGTGTGAATTTTCAACAGGTTATTTTTATTCACTTTTAAAATCAGATTTTACACCTTTCAAACTTGTAGAATTTCTTTTTGTTAGCAGAAAATTTTCCAGTTGCTTCAGATATAAAATTAGTTAACTGTAGCGCTTGCTCATGAAGAATGATCAAATCCTAAATTTTTCAACATGTTCAAATGAAAGCATTTTTGCTTGAACAGGGGTATTTCTAAAACATCATATGCATGGGACAAAGCAAACTGCTAGTTACACTAAGAACAATTAACTCACTTTTTAAAGGTGTTCATCAATTTTTAAACATTTTAACACAGTAACCCCTTTTTATATTATGCTTTTCAGGAAACAACAAAAAGCACTATACTAATGAAGTCGTGCAAATATACCTACCAAAAAAAAAAAATTCCCTTTTTTTACATTAGAGCTAATTTCTTGTATTTGTTCTGTTTGAGTATAAAAATGGACAAATAATAACTCTGCTGTCTTTTGAAGAATGGAGCTAAAGTTTCAGTTTCAACTGTTGGATTTTTAGTGAATAAAACTACTTTTTCTGACACGTGCAAAATTTTTACTTCTCTGCAATCAAAAATTTAAAACCAGGCTTTATTTATTTTTACTTTAGGAGACAACAAAATGCACCATATAATAAGGGGCTGCTGTATTAAGAAATGTTCTACTCATTTATTTCCTGTCTGGGATGGCATGTAAAAAAATGCTTGTAATACAGTTTTGTGACATGTAATGTGAGAGTCCCTAGAGACATGAATAACAAGTAAAAGAAAAGTTTTCTAGGGCTGGAGAGCAAAGGGAAAATATGCAGGAAAAAATGAATGCAGTGAACCCTTGATTATCTGCAGGTCTTCCACACTTTTTTTTTGTTGTTACGGTGATTTAGTGAATGCATAAAAATGTGATTGTTATTGTTTTTAACTTTTGAAGATATTTTTTACATTCAGTGTTATCATTGTTAGCTATAATTTCAATGTACCTATGTGTTAAATGACTTTAAGCCATTTATGCCCAAGTTTTTTTTTAACAATTTTTATCTGCTTAAAACTCTTGCTTGGAATGGTTTACGTGCATTTTAGGCTTAAAATAGTTTGCCGTTGCCATATTTATTAAGTTATTTAACGTCCTGTTTATGGGATATTTTGCAGATATGTGAGCAAAATACGACCTTACTTGACTTTACTTTTGCAAAGTAGCATTACAGAAGGCATCTGAGATGAATTTTAAGCAAATCATTTAAAAATAGTTTAATTTTATGTAAAATAAGTTCACAAAAAAAAAAACTTACTTTCTGTGGCTACCCGTGCTGGATCTTTGCTTGACTGATTCGTCTGAAAATAACTGTCGATAAATAAACTCTGATATCCAACTAGTGGCTCTAACTGGTTTTCTCGAGGACTTGTGAAAAACAGCTTTAGTAAAATGATATACCCATTACAGGTTTTTATATGCAGTAATTAACAAGCGTCCCGTTTTTAGGCTACTTGGCATAAATGGGTTAAAACTATTGCATACACTAGCATAGTTGTTTTTCCCTGTTTTTCGGATCATCCGCCGTAACTGTATATGTATACAAGCATTATCTACTAAAATTCAGTGGGGCAATTTCCTTCTGTCGTCTCTTGTAAATGGTGGAATATTTTATTATTCAGAAGACTAAAGGCACGAATACAATTTTCTTATTATCAAAACAGACTCACAAGTTAGCCGTTATAATAAAATATAATATTGAAGGCTTAAGCCTAGTGGAAGGTATTATATTGCACAATTTTGTGTGTGTGTGTGTGTGATGTTATCAAACATTTTTCATTTAAAATTACTTAATAAAAGTTGGTTGGTGTCATATCCTCAATGAGATTACAAATCATGGTGTGCTTGAATAGTCTCAGCTATATCAATGGCATTACAAGAGTACAAATCTTTCTCTGTAGGACTTGATAAAAGTGAAAACAGCTATAAAATATAATTGAATAACAAATAAAAGTCTGCCAGTAAGCGATCTCACTCTTTAAAAACATTTTTTAACCTTCCCCCCTTCGTCGAAGTGTCACACCTACCATACCCTTTCCTGTTGTCATATGTTTAGCCATGTTGATTTTTTTTCAAGCAATGGTGATTTATTTGGCATTTCCTTCATTTTTAAATTGAAAGAATCTTTTAAATATTGAGAGAATGCATAAAAAGAGATCTGATGCAGAATCTAGTGAACACGATAATCAATAGTAAAATTAATTCAGTTAAACCTTTCTATGTTTTGTAGCCATTTGCTCGATTACATGTTATCAGCTCTTTTGTTCGTGCGGGCTGAATGTTTTTGGAAATGGGAAAAAGAAAAAGATGTGGTTTCGAGTTGAAAATAAAACAGTGCTACTTTTGGGAGTTCTTCAGACACGCGGAAACATATCTCAATGTTAGGGTTCCCACAGTCCTTGAAAATCCTTGAATTTTATTTTGCTAATTATAAGGGCCCTGGGAAAGTACTTTATTTTCCAAAGGTCTTTGAAAATTGTCGAAACTTCTTGAATTTTCTGATGAATCTTTTAAAAAGTCCTTGAAACTGAGGGAAAAACTATTCACTTTTCATACCTGCCAATTTTATCAGGGTCGCCACAGACCTGGAAAACAGGGAAAACCTGGAATTATCAGGGATTTTGAAAATTCTGGAAAAATCAGGGAATAATCAGGGAATTTGGGAACAAATCAGGGAAAATTAAATCAGAACTTCAGTCCGTAATTTTTCAGCACTAAAGTATTAAAAATGGTTACATCTTTGGTAATCTAAGGACATCTCAGACACGTACTAGAAAAATTTCCAAAACCGTCGTGAATTGTTCGTAAATAAAGACGTAAAAAGGTAATTGCAGGTTTTTTTTTTTTTTTTTGTTTAAATGGAGAGTTAAAGGGGATGGGAGGTTTGGGATTTCTTCCTTGGAATGTTTTGAAAAATGCTGAAGCCTGAAAAATTCAGGCTGTTTTTAGTGATGTAAAATTAGTGGGAGGAGGATTGCCTTTTTTTTTTTTGATAAAATTACAAAACTGCAGTCTTAAAAATGCAAAATTTAAGCAATCTTTGGTGAACTTAGGAGAAGAGTTTCGACTGCTGTAATCCAAATAAAAAAATTTTAAGTCTAAAGCATTAAAAGCTGAATTTTAGGCTACTTTTGAAAAACTTAAAAAGAGGCGATTAGGAGACTTTCTGCCAAGAAATGTTTGAAACTAAAAATGGGGGGATTGGGGGGTGTAAGATTTTAGTAGCTGGTGATCTAAATGTATAGAGGGGGCTTATTGCTTAAGAAGGAGGGAAAGTCTTACAAATGGAAATTTAGATCACCTTTTGTGAACTTATAGGAAGGGGTTCAAGGTACTTTCTTTAAGTTTTTGTATTGCTGAAGTAGTAAAAACTCTGTTTCAGGCTACCTTTGTGTGAATTAAAGAGAAGGGAGGATCTCTCTAGGAATTTTTCAAAACTGAAATCTTAAATCTATTGTGTGGTGTCTTAGGCAATGTCTAAGGAAAGGAGGAGAGGCTTTTTATTAGAAAAATCCAAAACTGGAGTTTTAAAGATGTAACTATAGGCCATCTTTCATGAGCATAAGGTTCTGGGGTTGTACTGGAAATTTTTGAAGCTGGATTTGCTCAAACTTCCTAGTGAGCTATCATTCAGTGACTTAAAAGAGATGGTATTCGTTTGATACCTTCTGATTTTTTTTCTTTTTTTTAAAGTTGCAGTCTTAAAATTTTAACGTTGTCTTTGGGGTGATAAAGATAGGGGTGGGAGCTTTTCCTAGAAAATATTCCGAAACTGAAATGTTAAAAACCCAAATTTAAGCCATCTTCTGATGAATTTAGGGAAGGGTTTCGGGGCTCTCTCTCAAAAATGTTTTGAAGCTGAATTATTAAGAACCCTAAGCTATCTTTGTGTAGCTCAAGCAGGGGGGGTTTGAGGCTATCACCCAAAAACTTTTAAAAATTGAAAGTCTAAATGTTTTAGTTGTGTTTGGTGATGTAAGTTTTGAAGAGTGGGGAGACTGTTTAGAAAAATATCTGAACTGGAGGCTTTAAAATGCTGATTTAGGCCATTGTTAGCAATAGTAGGAGATTTCAGGCATTCTCCCCCTGAATGTGTTTCAAAATTGTTGATTAGTGAAAGCCTAGTTTAAAGTTGCAATCTTTTGTAAAGTTAGGTATTGGGGTGATGAACCATTGAACTTTCATAGCTCAAATATGTAAAAAAACACTACCTTATGGTTTTCTTTCAGTGACTTTAAGAGGGAGGATTTGGGACCCCTCTGCCGAAAATAATTGGACTTAAAGTTGAAGGCTTAAATCTTTTAGGGATTGTTCGGTGAAGAAATAGTATGGGTTATACAAATTTGGCCATCTTTGGTGAATTTGTGGGAAATGGTTTGGGCCTTTTCTCTTGAAAAGTTTTCATAGCCGACATATTAAAAACTTTTAAACCATCTCTAGATGTCTTAAGGCTGGGGAGATTTAGTACAGTCTTGAAAGTTTAATTCTATCTTTTGTGAAGTTAGAGAGAAGAGTAGCAGTGAAAGATGTTCATCAAAAGTTTTTAAAAACTAAATAAAAGTTTTTAGGTTCTCTTTGAAGATGTTAGAAGTTTAGTAAACTGATTTTAAATTTGTAAAATATTTCTTTTGTTAATGACATTTTTTATTGTTATTTAAATAAATCAAACCAACCATGTAATTTCATTTTTTGTTAACAAATTAGCTGTCTTAAACGCATTTCTTGTTATTGCTTTTTATTTTAGAAAAATTAATAATTAATGCCTGAAGTAGTTTAAATAGCCAGAAATATCCAAGTATCAATTAAGAGAAGAAATTAAGCTTCAAGAGGATAAAAATGCGTCGTACAAGAAATCAGGGAAAATTTTAGTTGGACAGGGAGAAATCAGGGAAAAAGATTTTGTTCTTCCTGTGGCCACCCTGTTTATGGATTGCACATTAAATTTACACATTTTAACCTTTTCTGTAGTATTGGTCGGCTTACAAGCTTGTTATTTTAGCCTAACGCACTCTGAAATTTCAATCCAGTGTTTAACTTTTAAAAAAATTATGATTTTAGGAAGTACAATTGTGTGTGTGGTCATAAAATTCTAAGGTGAGTTTGATGGAATAGAATGTTAAAATACAGTCGAGCCCGCTAATTAGAATATTGCTTAAGGGTCATTCTCAGATAAAGGGCAATTTTATGTCCTTGGGGAAAAAATGGTAATTAAGCAAGCCTAGCGTGAATGTTTAATTTTTTTATAAATATTTCCTTTCAAGCTCTACACTGTGCACTAGTTAAAATATGAAAAAAAACTTATTTTCCATATTTTAAAAAATTAAAAAGTTGTAAATGTCATTACCAAGGCTTGTCCCAAACTGTTAATTTTAATGTTTCCAACTTCTTTTTAAGAATTAGAAAGCTTTAAAAACAAAAACAACAGGTCAACTTGGTATATTTAATTTCTCTATTTTAAATATATTTGGAGCTTCAGACAAAATATTAAAAAAATCCACTGTATTTTAGTCTTTGAAATTTGTCCCTAGAGGTAACTGTCATTACCAAGGTGTGGGCGTTTCTTCTCTATAGCTTTCTACTAGATGGCGCTTTCACACTCATCAAACTGCCTACTATACAGGACCACATGTTCTTACGGTGATACCCCAAATGACCGAAATCTCAAAAGATCGAAAGATAAGCTTGTCAATCAAACAACTACCGAGATCCCTCCCTTCTACCCGAGGAGTCAGAAAGGAAGAGCCACACCGTCGCCATCTTTACCCACTATCTGAAGTTAATCGTTTGGCGAGATCACTGTTCCTAAGTAACGGATAAATGCCAATCTATGGTACACGGTTGAAATGACGATGAGCAGGCTTTTTACTGACCTCTTGCTGGGAGAAATTATTACATTTTCGTTCAGTTGGAATGGTAAGAAAAAAGATGTTGAACCAGTATGACGAAAAACTGGTTTTGTTCATACTTGTTCGTATCTTGGTACGGTTTTGCTTCAGTGGAAGCTCGCAGATATTTTTTTGAATAAAATTTTACAATTGTATGATACAAAAAAATTGATATTTTTGTTCTTAGTTTTCCATTGCACTAATATTTATATGTTTTGCCCTTTTTTAAAAAATATTATGAAATAAGAAAATATCAGTTTTAATTTGTGCTTTTTTTTATTATTATAATTAAAAAACTGTAGCTAGCTATATTTTAAAGAACAAAACAGACAATTTATTTCCGCTTGTGTACTAATAATATTTTAGATCCATTAGGTTTTTTTAGTAAATAATAAAAATTCGTAATTGTTCTTGTTGCAATTTTACGGATGGATTCTCTTTTTGTCTTTGCGGGTGCATTTTAATTTTTTTTATTTATTATTACTATTTTTTTTTTAATCTGATACGAATGTTATTTTATTTAACGCTTTAAAAGATTCTATAGTTCATCACATTTTGGTGATAGATGTCTAAAAAGTGTAACAAATGTACTTTTTAAAATTAGAGTCAGTAATAGCATTACCATAGTTCGACAGATTGCCATGAACAAGGTGAAAAGTCACATCAGTAAAGGTGGACTAAAACTTCGTTAATTATTATTTATATATTCGAACATAAGAAACCATTATGTATCATAACTTTCTATTCTAACCAAACACAACCTTTAACTAAAGCAGTGGCGTAGCTAGCAAGGGTGTCACCCTAGGCGGTAAATTGTGGTAACTCCCCCCCCACCCCACACACACCCCACAAAAAAAAATAATTAAATAAATAAAGAAAATAAAATGAAGAAAAAAGAAAAAAAAAGTTTTCGCAAAAAACGAAATCCATACAACATTCATAAGCAACTTTTTAATATTTATGTCATAAGGAAAATGTAAGTTTATTTAACGTGCAGTAGCAGTGACTTATAATGAAATTCTACGCTAGCGAATTTACATTAAATGACAAATATGTAAAAGCTTTCTCGAAAAACTGGCACATTAGACGCATATTTGTGCTTAAAGGAAAACTTTGAGCCGGGGGTCCGAGGGTTACATACAAAAAGTGAGGGAAAAAAAATTCTCAACCCCCCCCCCCCCACACACACACAAAAAAGAAAGAAAATCGCCTTTCTCTTTTAAATGCTTTATATAAAAACGAAATTCATGTGCCATTAAGAAATTTAAAGTTAGCTAATGAGCTCATGTACGAAAGATAAATATAAATTAAGTCATTCCATATGAAACTTGCCTTTGAAGCTACATATGTTCCATTCTCCTTGATATCAATTTCTTCAATCGTTTCTTGATTTCTTCCTTTCAAAGAAATTTTAATATTTCTTCTGTACATGGAAGCAGTGGCATATCCAACGGGACGGATAAAAGTATCACCTCTTAAACTCAGAAGTTTACCTTTTTTGACTACTAGAAAGGATCGAAACCAACCATACTACCCTCCGAAATGTAATTATACTTCCATCCCAGCCCCGGTATTCAGGGGATTAGGGGGAAGGGGTCACCCCCCCCCCCCAAATAAAAAAACTTGGAACCGAATATTTCCCCATTCTATAAACGCTATGTTAAAGATCCCCGCTCAATTTAATATTCCATCAATTTTTGCTCATTATATAGATTTAATGAATTTCAGAGGCAGTATTTTATTTTATTGTATTGTTTTGTTTTCGTTTTCAAGAAACCGAATTTTCGATAACTCGAATCTTTTTCGCTTTTCCTGCAACTTCGACTTATCGAAGTTTCACTGTATTTACACAGAAGTGTGCGTAATTTTACTGATTTTTGGTTTTTAATAATTTACACTGAGTATACTCACTTTGCCCCTACCCCTCTTGCAAAAATTCGAAAAGACGGGCCTGATACCCTCCCCCCTCCGATTTATTATTGTTATTATTATTATTATTATTTTTTATTTTTTGTAACTTTCACATCTCTCCCGGAGCACTGAATGTTTTCAGATATTTAGTATTATGCTTCTTTATATCACACTAGCTTATTATCCGGCGTTGCCCGGGTGCTTATTAAAAATGCTTGCAAAAATTTGAATTAAATATTTGTTGGAACCTCTTATTTTTCTGCATCATACAATATTTGTGCCAATGTTCCAAGGTAATTAGAGCATGAATTATAATTGGTTTTTTAAGTTATTTCATGCTAAAATGAAATAATTGAGCCTTAACCCTTTATGTCCCAGATTAATTTAACAATGAATTTTTATACATATTTTTTAGCTGAAAATACATCAAACAACATACATACAAATAATAGAAATTTCGAAAATTAGTAGGGCCTAAGACTCCCTACGCCTTAGGGCAGTGGCGTACTCAGGGGGTGGGCTGATAGGGCTGCAGCCCCCTCCGAAATTTTCAAAGCAAATTTTTAAAATGTAAGCTAAGTTTTTTTTTTTTTGAAATCCTGCAGTGAGAAAAGCTTTCAAAGCAGATAATTAAGTATTGGACAAAATTAAAAGAAAGATTTTTTTTTTTGACATGTCTATTTTCCTATACGTCATGTTTATGATTATCCTATCCCATTTTGTTCATTTTGACTGCAAATCTGCCCTTTAGAAACGCCGATTAATGTTTTTCAGTCATCATCTAATTTTGTTAAATAAATTTCAGTGAATTGAAACCCAGTATTGGAAGCAATAGTAAACTAAACTGCAAAATTAACATTATTAGAGTGTAAATTTGCCAAAATATTGCAAACAAGTATTTTAGCAACACCTCTTTCAATGAAGAATTTTTTTTTAATTTAAATTTATCATTCTCTATGCCCATCAAAGCGCTTTCTTCACAATAATTTTAATGATTTTTTAATGATGTATTTTTGTCGACTTAAATATTCATTGAAGGAGAAATTCGATACATTCTATATTTCATGAGGTGCTACCCCCCCCCCCCCCACTCTCAAAGAGTCTTGACTCAACCCCCCTGAAATGATTTGTCTGCGTACGCCACTGCCTTAGGGCCTCTAAGGAAACCGTTTCCGATTGCTGGTACCATCTGTTGGTCTCTCAGCAAAGTACAAGGAGTGGTACTTAACAAGGTTAGCACGATTCCAGCCATTTAAGATTCATAATACTAAATTAATATCCGCGGGACTTTTCTGAGTCTCGTTAATTTGATTAAATTGATTATTCATTGTTAATCGTAATCTTTATTGGAAAATACTCCTATTTGAATGTGTTAAATTTTATCAATTTGTATGCTTAAAGGCTTATCTCTATTACTTTATTCAAAATCGAAAGAAAATGGCTGTTTTGAGACAAAAAATTTGAATTTTGAGCTTTTTGGGTATTTTAAAATTTCAAAACCTCGCCTATGTGAATTCTAGTGCATCTAGGAACCTCTGTGCCAAGTTTGATGAAAATCCAACGAAAACTGGATTTGCAAAAGGAACAAACATCTAAACAAAGATATATACAAATATACAGACATCCATTAATATATTATGTAAGGGAAAACCGCCTATATTGGACCACTGCTTAATTTGGACCTCGGGCCTAAAATTTAGTACATATATCTGTGCTATAATCTAACGGTATAAAGATAAAGCTTTAGGAATAAAATCTACGAGGATAAAGTTTTGCCAGTCTTCGGCTTGTGTTGCGAGAGTTATTACGGCGTCATTTGTGTTGAAAACATGCAAAATCTTATTTTGCGAACTTGTATCTAGTAGCCAGTTACCACCAGTGTCGGATTTAGAATTAACCAGGCCCGTCACAGGATGCTCGGGGAGGGGGGGGGGTCAATCGCCCCCCACCCACTGGGTTTTGAGAAATTAATGCATTTACATACAAGTGAGCTCGGTTTTGTTGTTTTCCAATAAAATTACATTGTTTTTGCACCCTTTGACCCCCCCACCTCTCCTGGAAAAACTTGAAGTGACGACCCTGGAATTAGCGGATAGAAAGTTTTTTTTCCAGTATACTGCCATTAGTCCCGAATACATTTTCGGCAGCAGAATAGGACATTTTTCATTTTGTGTGTATTTCCCTGATTAAGCTTCTCGTGTTTTTCTCGTTTTTTAATGCTCTCGTTGAATTTTCTTGCTGTTCTATACATGCATATCAGAAGAGCGATGCAATGATCTCTTTTAAGTAGGGTGTAGATTGGTGATTATCCCTAATTTCGAGAAGGTCCGGGGGGGGGGGGGTCCCCGGGAAATTTTTTTAAAAATAAGCTAGAAATTCTGCATTTTGAGGCCTTGTATGAAGTAGTTGAGACTAAAAATGTGAGGAAAAACGAGGAAAACAAAAAACTCTTAACAATTTTACATTCGATCAAAATAAAAATGACTTGTGCTTTCACAATTCGCTGACATTGACATTAATCAACAAGAAATAAGAACAAGAGAGGAGAGGGAGAGGATAACAAATATTAAATTGAAAAGATTCAATAAGTTTTTAAAAAAAGAAGAAAAAAATGTATTGAAGACAATCATAAGTAAAAGCATAAGTATTCTTAAGTTTGTCATAGCTTTTAAGTTCAAACACGTTCTTGACAATGTACTTAAGTCCTACACAAACTACGTAATTTAAAATAGTTTTAAAACATGAATAAATTATCTATTTTTTAACCGACGAAAAAACGGAGGAGGTTCTCTATTCGACCGGTATATATATATTTTTTTTTAATGTATGACCACGCATAACTTTTTACTGAATAGGCCGATTTTGATAATTTTTTTTTGTTGGAAAGGGTACACCTCCCTGATGGTCCCATGGTCCCATGATGCGGGGTTTGAGAACAGAATCCTAAAGAAATTGAGGGAAATCTTCAGAATTCCGTTCATGCGCACCCTCTTTGCGCATGAATTGAATTTCAAATTTCACGCGCACACTCTTGCGATTTGATGTTTATTAGGTCACAGTAGCTCGCCGATAGAGTGGCCTAGCGGTAAGACGCTGGGCTCTCAAAGCAAGAGTTTGAGTTCGATCCTCGACGGAGTCGGTGCTGTTTCAAGCAGCAGAAAAAAATGCACTGTCTACGTCAAACGATTATGCGGCATGCAAACCGCAGTTTTACTAATAGAACATATTTAGTCCTGAGTACCCCAATTTTTAAAAAAATGTATTTCCAGGCTCCCATCACCTAAACTTTTAAATTTTAAAATTAGTGATGCACTAATGAATCGGCGGTAAATGGTTACTTTGCGGATTAACCTGTAGGCCAGTTTTAGCCGCATAATCGGGTGAAAAACTAGTAATTTAAAAATGTTTTAATTAAATCAGCAAAAAAATCCTAAAAAGAAAAAAAAAATGTTTTTAGTGGCAATCGCTTAAAATTTCAGACGCTTTAATAAAGTGCGATGAAGCGTCACGATGGCAACATGACACTATTCCGGGTATACATTTACACTGGAAAGAATAAAATAAAAATAAAATTTTATTAAAAAAGAAGTAAAACCGACTTCAAAAACGCAGCTGAAAATTGCTCTAAAAAGTAAAAAATAAATTTATTCTTGGAACACCATCGATACTATTTTTAAACATGAGTTTTGAAGTCGGTGTCGAAACAGTTAATAAAATCATTCGTATACCCATTCTTCGGTTACATGTTTCATAATAAAAACAACAAAAATGTTTCATTCTCAATTTCAAGTGTTTTTTGAAGGGAAAAATCAATCAAATGGTACAATCAATGGGTAAGAATGATTTTATTAACTGTTTCGACACCCACTTCAAAACTCATGTTTAAAAATAGTATCGATGGTGTTCAAAGAATAAATTTATTTTTTACTTTTTAGAGCAATTTTCAGCTGCATTTTTGAAGCCGGTTTTACTTTTTTTTATAAAATTTTATTTTCTTTATTATGCATTATGAGAATTTTAGTTATTAGTTGCGTTTAGCAATTAATTTCTCTTTAATATGATTATGACTGACAAATGCTCGATAAAAGCGCTAAAAATGAAAATTTTTAGTTCGGAAGATAAAAAAATGAATTCTGTGCTAAAATCCATACCTATATGGGCGATTCTCTGTAAACTCGTCATTTTTGACACGAAATCTGTCCGGGCATGGCTTTTTGAAATGTTCGTATAATTATTATACTATTGCTCAGAAAATGAATCTATTACTTTGGTTTGAAAGATGGCCGACTGAAGTTTGTGTTTTTCTGATAAATCATGATCGGGGGTTAGCCCACGCCTAGTATAACCAGGCAGGGGACTGTGCCAGGTGACTGTGTTTTTGCTCTTTGTTGCGTAATATCTGCAAAACTATTGGAACATAATTAGTTACGAGACTGCCCATAAATTTAGGCACAAATCGTGGACATAATAACTAATATGTTTTATAATTAAATTAATTGACATTAATAAAATCACTTCCCAGAGGACTGTTTTCGCAACGACCCTGATGCATACTTTCATCATAAATGTGACTCTCAAATTAAACAAAGTATCGTTTCTACATCCTTCTCGGCAATTTCAGCAATTTCACACTCATTATTTTAAACTTCATGACAAAAAACATTTGCAAGAGTAACAGATTTTTTCTATTGGAGCTTAGAATTTGTGGCAGGGGACTGTTTAAAAAGTCTCCGGACAGAATTTACATGACAATTTTAAGTTTTAGAAATACGTAATTAGACCTTATTTCATAAAAAAGATATAGTTGCATTATTCTATTTTGAGATATTAATTGCCAAATTTATGTAGTGTAAATAGATTTTTTCAAATATTGCCTTGAAGTGTTAAACTATTGGATTGGGACAGCCAGGGGACTGTGTTTTGGGGGCTTAGATAATTTATAGAAAAAAAATTTAAATAGTTACCGCTCCAAATGCCATTGGGCCACAAAGTATTAATACTTTGTTTGTATTAAAAACAATAATTACTTTATTACACTTTATTATTTTTAAAATACTCGGTCCGGACAGCGAATTACCGGTTTACAGAGAATCGCCCATATATGTAAAGATGACGGTGTTAGTTTGTTTGTAACCGCTGGCCAGAAGCCCCCACAGCACCTACAGACCTGAAACTTGGAACAAAAATTCGAACGTATCCCCGTGTAATGCATCTCGAAGGCCTATAAAAAACGCAAAAACTGAAACACTAGATCCATTTTCCATACAAGCTGCAAGTGGTTTAAATTTACGTATAGAGTTAAGCCTTGAAAATTTATTCAATTTGAATAACTAATATGTCCCGTGACTTACTTAATGTCTTTTTGATTTATTTGGCGAATTGTTTTAAACTTTAGGTTACCAGATGTAGTATTTTTGACACTACGGTAATACTTTTTCGACCCAAATAAGAAGCGTAGTATGTTTTGTAGTATTCTGTTAAAAAGTAGTTTATAAATGGTATTTTTAATTCCTTTAATGAGAGGAAAATGCAAAAAGTCAGACATTTCAGAATTCAAATTATTACTTTTTATTAAAAGATGAGAACATTCATTTTCTAAAATAATGTAAACATTTAGTACTTCAATACTACTGCAATAATAATATCTGAAACAGCTGTAGTGCTTAACCTGTTTCGTTTTTTTGTCTTAATTAGTGACACATTACTGAAATTCTTTCACAATCTGAAATTGAAATCGGCAATGATAACAGTAAAAATATAAATTAGATCAAATTTTTAAATTTGAATTCTCCCCTTCAGTGTTTCTTTCAGACATTTTGCTCCGGGGAAGCACTTGGAAAATCCGGAGGGGAGGGATTATGGGGTGGCTGCTTATATTGCATTTCGGGGACTTTTTTTCGATAAATTTGCCCACCCCCATTTGATCCCTAAAATACATCCCCCCTCCACACTTTTTCGATTGTGACCTCCCTCAAAATCAGAAGCTAAATCCGCAGTTGACAAAGGAGTGGATGTGGACCACCTCTCTCCCCTCTGAAATTCATTGAAAACGACCTTCTCTCAATAAAAACTAAAATATTTTTAAATATCGATTTGTAAATTTACCTTAATAATTGGCCTGACCCTTCCCTAAATAAATCACCATGTACTCTATGGGGAGGGGCGTCTCATTTTTTAAAAACTTGTTTGTTTTACAGTGTTTCTGGGAATAATTTGCTTATTCCGTTCCCATAAAAGGGCAATAGATAGAAAAACCGAGTGAATTATGGTATAATTCATAATGAAACAAGGCTGTTGTCTATTATGAGGTCCAATAGACTTGACAAGGTGGAGAGGGGTATGAGGTTTTGGTGACTCTCAATTTTTTTAACACAGAGTTATATAGATATTTGTTGGGAAACAAAGAGTGGATCCAGCTTCTAAAATTAGAAAACGATTATTACTAAAATGAATGAAGAGCACACATGCTAGTTATCTCTGGTGACGTTAGAGAAATGGACAATGTTTGACAGGGAATCTCAGGAAAATGAAATCGAAATTGAAGATTGTGGTATAGAACCGTGGAAAAGATTTGGAAATTGAAATCTTAAAGGCAGTTTTCGTTCATTTTGATGTCATTAGAGCAAAGGATGGGTTTAAGATTTTCCCTCTTAAAAGTTTCGAAATTTTTTTCCAGGAAGCCCAATAATAGACCAACTTTGGACCAGGCGCGGATCCAGAGGGGGGGTCATGGGGGTCATGACCCCCCCTTAACCGACCAAATATAGTAAATAATTGCATTTTTTGGGCTCATATTACGAAAAAATTGCCAAAACCCCCCGTTTTTGCACAAAAATTGCACTTTGACCCCCCCCTTTCCTAAAATGACCCCCTCCTTAACCAGAAGCTGGATCCGCCCTTGCTTTGGACGTAAAGGGAAGGGAACGGTTCACAGACTCTCCTCCCAGAATTTTCCAAAATTCAAATACCAAAGAATACAATTATACGCCATGTTTGAAAAAAATATAGACAAGAATTAGGTTCGGATGCCCCCTCCCCCCCTCCCCAGAAAGCTTTGAAATTTTAGTTATAAAAATGCAATTATCGACAATCTTTTGTAATAGCAGAGGAAAAGGAATGCAATTTTATATTCTCTTCTAAAACATTTTCAAAATTGAAGTCATGATTAGGCAATTTCAAGCCATATCTTTGACGATGTTGTGTAAACGGATGGAGTTTACGAATAATTTCTCAGATATTTTTAAAATTGACATCCTAAAAACGCATTTGTAGACTATCTTTTATAACATTATGAAAATTGAAGCAGCTCAGCACTCTCCCTGGAAGTCACCCCCCCCCCCGAAAAAAAAAGAAAAAGCAAACTGTAGGCGATTTTTAATGACTTCAAGGGAAAAAGAAAGGCTTCAAATCCCCCCCCCCCTCTCTCCCGGTAGTTTTTTAAAATTTGTATTCTAGAATGCAATTGAAGGCCACCTTTGATGCCCCTCTCCCTTGTATGTAATAATGTATGTTTTGAAATTTTCGTTAATACTTTAATATTTATTTGTTAAATATTTACTTTCTTATTTTTGATTTTTTTTGCTGTAATTTAATTAATTTTTGTATGTTAGTGCAAACTGAGTTTTCCTCCGGGGGGTTGGGGGCAGTTGGCTTTCTCCGGGAGGGCAGTGCCCCCCCCCCCGGAGAGATGCCTGAAAGAAACTGCTGGCTACTGAGAAGAAAAAAAAAAGAGAAAAAAGAAGAAATTGTTTCGTAACGTACAATTAATTCATCGGAACAGTAAGAACGAATATTTCTCTCACGAAAAAGCTAAGTGAAAAACCCTGGGGGGGGGGGGAGGGTGTCAAAAGCTCCACTTGCACTTCTGAAATTTTTGACCTGTGCAACCCCCCACCCCTCTAAAACTTTTGATCACGCTACGCCTATGCCTTCGTTAATAAACTATTTGAAACGTGCATTACGGCGACCCTCAAATGAGTAAATTGTATTGCAGAACATTTAAAATTCCTAAATAATATTCAAAAGTTGCATTTTCTTTTAAAAAATTGCAGAAAAAAAACTTTTTAGTCACTTTTCTCTAATATTTGTTTATTTATTATTAATATTTATTTTAAAAAAGAATGGGATAATTTTCTTTCCTCCCCCTCTTTTAAACAACTAAAACAAAATAACTGGGTTGCACCCCGCCCCCACACAACCCCCCTTGGCGAAGGCCCTGTCTGAAACTTTCATCATAGTAACTCATCTTGATCTTTCATCATTTAACATCTAACCCTAACCCTCTACTTCGCAACGCGTATCCGCACCACGTGGAATTTTCAATGGTAACCATCCGAACCCCGAACGGTGCCCTCCTAAAGAAGCCAAAATAGCGCCAAGCTGCTGAAGCTCTGACATTTTCTCTTCACAACAGTCTTGCATGTTTAACTACCTAAGCCCCTCCCTTCCGACCCTTTTATGGTCAGGAAACATGTACGTCACATTAGAAGACACCTGATTGGTCAATCGTATGTCAATCGTATTTTCGGTATTTTGGGATTTCGGTCTTTTGGGAAAACACCGAATTGTTTACCCATGGAATAAAGCCAGACCGTAATATTCAAGGTTCAAGAATAAGCATCACCTTTCGAAATATTATCGAGAAAGAAGCGACTGCGAAACGACGAAGGATTGATGAGAGTACAATGGAGTCAGCCTCGCAGCCGAGTGGAACCCCCGTGAAGTCAACGCAGCCTCCCGCGTCCCCAGAGACAACTCACGCAGTGGAAGGTGAAACTTTAAACGGAGCCGTCGATCCTGGAAGAAAACACAAGAAATTGACTTTTTCATCGTGCGAAAGCGATCCCTCACCAATTGTGCCACCAGAACCCTGTCCTGAATCGGAACTTTTGATGGATTTTGGCCCACTTGATTGGATGGATCATTTTTTCCAATCTCAAGTTGATCGTTTTGAAACAAAGACTATTACAGCAATGGACTTATACTTTGGCTGTGTGAATGTACTATTGGAGGGAAACGGCAGCCTTGTTATTCAGATGGAGGATACATCAAACCACACGCATATCAATTTCAGTCCGTGTGGATGGATCGACTTTTGTGATAAACTCATGAACTTTAATTGCATATATGCGGATAGCAGTTTTGTAGTCGAAAATGAGGTTTTAGTATTATGTTCCGATGGAGCCTGCAAACTTCAAAAATTGGAAAAAACATCGCATTTCCAGCTCTCGCCAGATGTTTTTATATTAAGTGAAGAATCATGTAATCAATTGAGAGAAAAAAATCAAGAAGTTAAAGAAAAAATATTAGATATTGTGTTTTCGCAAATCTTGAGAAGTATGCTAGAATCTCAACAGAAGGAAATGAACATTGCTCCCATGACCATGGAAGATTGTGTGCAAAAAATTAATCAATGCCTGCATACTGAAATTGTCAACTGTCTCAACAAGTATTTGAAGTGTGATGGGTGTAAAGTTTCGCACCCCTCACAACGACGTCATGAATGTATGACCACATCTCCAAAAGAAAAATATTACCTCATGGACAGTTATTATCTAATGTGTATGAACTTTAAAAAATTAACATTTGAAATTAGTGAAATTGTGCACGTACCAAAGGATATTTTCGACCAACTTAATTTGAAACACATACTACATGTCTGCAATGCTCTGTAAGTATTTTATGATTGTTTTTTAAATAAATGTTTTTTTTCTGTGAAATATTCTTTCTGTAGCAAGTTAAGTTAAAATTATGTTACTCACTTTTTCCCTTTAACCCGTTCGGGACGGCAGCCCGCAGAAGAAAACGCTCTCTCAGGCCGGCAGCTCTTAACGCGAACTGTACTCACGGGCCGGAGCATTTTCTCCCACTAAGCCTAATTCGCGATTTCGAAAACTACGCATTACATAATAATCGATAAAATGTACACTTTTCATAGAAATGACACCATTTTTGAAGATGAGATTAAATATAACATATTTTCAATCATAACAAAAAAAAATCATTAAAATAACTGATGTTTAACATTAAAAATATGAATTTATTGTATTTTTCTACAACTAAAACTACCTAAATTAAACACTAAATATTGATACTAAATAGAAAAGAAACATAAAAAATCTTCACACTTAACATCATGACACACATTAATAATGATGATTATTGCAATAGTTAATATTGTAAAGCGGTATGAAAAATTTCAAAACACGGATCGATGCAGAGACCGACATTGCACATTTTGCATTCGTAACCAGTTTCACGTCTTTTATTGTGCTTTGAACAAACTGCACATCTCCTTCGAAGCTTTTTTCCATCTTTTCCTTTGCACAATTTTGGAAAGTGACGACCACTGAGCCTCAAAGGATTAGCACCCGGTGATTTGACGATTGTTTTAGGACGCACTTCCAAATATTTATCCATTATTTCATGGACTAAGAGCACTTTGAAATGGAGCAGTGAAACAGCCTGAGAATTTTGTTTTTTGAAAAGAACATAGCTGTTATAAATAGCTATGTCAAAAAAGGCAAAAAACAGTTTCTTGTACCATTTGATGGTTTTCCGGAAGGATGGATAATGGATGATTATAGAGTCACTAAGATCTACACCTCCCATGTTATGATTATAGTCTAGTACACACTCTGGTTTTAAAATGTCATTGCCAGTTTTCCTGTCAGTTTTTCCCAGGGTGTAAATGATTTAAATCAATTGATTTAAATCAGTGATTTAAATCGCGATTTAAATCAATTGATTTTTTTAAAAAAATCATTGATTTAAATCACTTTTTATTTAAATCCCTAAAAAATTCTCTTGGACAATCCCAATTTCATTATTTTTACCATTTTCTTTTAGAGCTTTGATTTCCATCTAATAAATGGAAAAGTTATCCTGCACAAATAGTGCTATTTGTTGTCTAATATGTGAAATAAAGAAAATACATGCAGGTGCAGGGCAGGTGTTGCAAATAGTGAATTGATGTTGGAGTTACATGATAGAATGTGTGTGATATTCTTTCAGTGAAAAGATAAAACAAAAACAACCAAACAAGATGAATTTTCTATGCCTTGCATTAGCAACTGGGGGGGGGGGGCAGTGTTTATTAGTGGCTGAAATGAAACATATTCCAACTCTATAAAACAAAAGCAAAATAAAGAGGGGGGGAGGTTGGATGAAGTGAGGATTGGGTTGAGCTTCCTGCCCCATTTGATTTTTATCCTAGCTAGTAGACAGGATTATTTTCAGATTGGCTCCTAACACTTTTTTCTGGGTTCTTACTGGTGAAGCTTTACTTCAAAGGTGTTTTTGTATTTTTAAAAACTTAAAGGTAAGTTATTCATAAATAAAAATTAATTAATAACTGAAGTTTCTAATTTTTTTTAAAAAAATCAAAAAAATCCGATTTAAATCAAAAAAATCTGATTTAAATCAAAAAAATCCGATTTTTTTTATTTTTTTAAAAAAATCATTGATTTTTTTACACACTGGTTTTTCCGGTTGAGACTATATCTCCACCATGGAATGTTGTCAACATTAGCACATTTTTCTTTTTGTCTTGAAAATTTATTACATTCATCCCATCTCTCTGCCTTATAAATACTTGGTCTTTTCGAAGTGCCTGGGGCAAATCTTTAGGCATTCCTCTTCGATTTTTCATCACTGTTCCGCAAACATTTGTTTTCTTGTCTTTCAAATGCACAGCTAATTCTGGAGAAACAAAGAATCGATCGAGGTACAAGTTGTACCCTTTTCCTGATAAATCGGATAGTAAAGATTTCACTACACGTTCGCCATATGTTCTTCCAGTTTCTATTAGATCTGTTTCCTTTCCCGTATAAACAATAAAGTTCCAAATATATCTAGTTGCAGATTCACACAACTTATATATCTTAATGCCATACCGGGATCTCTTTGATGGAATGTACTGTTTAAAACCTAATCGTCCTTTCCATGCCAAAAGACTCTCATCAACGCAGATATTTCTATCTGGTGTATATACAGTTTTGAAAGTCTCTTTCAAGCACTCAAGTGCTGCATTTACTTTATCCAGTTTTTTTGCGGCAGAAGAAGATGTAAAATGTAAAAACCTGAGTATATCCAGGAATCGATCACGTGGCATAGCTGAATTAAAAAAAGGAGTACACACTACTGGATCGGTTGAAAAATAGAGCTTGAAGGACGGTTTTTTAACAATACTCATAAGTATGATGAGACCCAAAAACACATTCATCTCACCAATTTTAATGTCCTCAAATTTTTTTGACGAATGGTCCTTTGATGTGCTTGGTGCATCAATGTCTGTTTTACAAATATTTTGTGCAAAGGAATTAGTTTCTTCCACAATGCTTTTTACCAGGTTTTCAGTGAAAAACAAATTTAAGAAGTTCAATGCAGTCTGCGGGAGCGCGGAAACATTATCCAAAACAAGTCCTGGTGTCCCAGTAAAATCCATTTTATGAAGTTCCTTGATGTCAGAACTCCATTCAAGTGGTGCAAAGGGAACTGATAAAGCGTTATCATCTTCTATTTCGGTGTCTGAAGATGCAGAACTACTACCCGAAGAACTCAAATAATTAACTGTTGCTTCACTGTCATCGTCAGAAAAATCAACAGATGTATCGTTCATAATTTTAGATATTTCCTCCTCAGAGAGATAACGCGGTCTTTTAGCCATGGCTACTAAAATCCAAATGAATACAAAAGTAGAACCTAAGTTAGAATGTCTCCCGTGAAAAGCCCCATCCTTAAAACAGAACCGAAACTATTAACGCTTTTAAAATGAATTAATAGGCTCTTTACCACGTGTTGCAGCCTAATAAATCTCTAGACACTTGATATTCCCCTCTCTAACCTCAGAGATATATGTATATAAAGAAACCAGAGCAATATTTTGAAAAAAAAAAAAAATGAATAAGCAACGTCTGCCGTCATCACGTGCTCCTCTTTTTGAACCGCTTGCACGTGTTTCTGTTTACATCACCGCAAACCCAATAAATCTCTCAGATACTTCATATACCCTCTGTTCTGACGTCAGAGAGATATATATAAAGGAACCAGAAAAATCTAATGGAAAAAAAGTGGATAAGTAACGCCATCTGATAGAAGATAGTTCGTTCCAAAAGTGCGCCGTAAATATGCGACGGTAGGCCCTGAAAGACATTTTTCGCTGTCGTATATTTACGTCGGTCGGCCACGTAGGGCAGCTCGCGCTGTCGTATATTTACGGCGCTCGTCCCGAACGGGTTAAAGTAATCAAATGTGTTTATAAGTTAAAAAACTAAATAATGACAAGTCAGTGATACATAAAATAATAATTTTTATTAATATATGTTATCCCATTTTACATTCAGTTTTCTCTTTCTTTTATTGTTATGATTTACATTTTTTGGTGAGAGTATAGGCTTTACATCTTCTTCTGTGACAATTTTCTTTTTATGTAAATTTTTATTTTTCACAAAATGTCTTGGTACATTCATTTCATGCAATGAAGTTAAAAATTCATTTGTCCACGGGACATCAATATTTTTCTTATGACTGAAAATTAAATTTAACAAGTCTGCAATGTTTGAATGTTCAATCTTCTGATTTTTATAAATGACTTCTCCTTTTTCATTCCATTTGAGAATATCCGAATGTCTTTTCATAATATCCAATAAGTTGTGGGCTTGATTCAAGTATTGTTTATTAATACTGTTGAATATAGTCGACTCGTACTGCTGAGGATTTTCTTCTGCTTTCTCCATTTTTTCTTCTTCTTTAGACCGTTGCTGTTGCATCCACGGTGGGTTATTTTCGGCTAGGTTTAATTTCTTTTGCAGTAATTCAGTATACTTTGTCAATTTTTCATGTTCTTCAAGATTGCTGTGTAGAATTTTCATCATTTCCTTATCCAATTCACTGAGTTGTTGAGGTGTAACTGTATGTTTCGAGACCAGATCTTCGGGAACAAGTGCATATTTCTTAGCGTGTTCCATTGCCGAAAATGCTCGATAATACACTCACTGCTGCAGGAATTAAGAAATTTAGAAAGCCACCTTTTTGAACGACTAACTTTCGTTTTTTGGCTAAGGCTAATTTTTTATTTGCTAACTTGCGTAGAGTAGTCTTATGCTTCGATAAGTTCTTCTTTTGTTGCTTCGACAGAGGAATATTTCCATGTAGCGCGTTATGACAGCATTCGCATATAGCCTTGATACACTTGATATTGATTTTTTTCAGTAACTCCTTTTGCAGCTTTGCAGGACAAATTTGTAATAGATGTAACTCGCTCAGTTGTTGCTTCGTGATTGTCATGATTGCAAATGATTCTCATTATTTATATCATATTATTTTATACTTCTCTTCTTTGATATATATACTGTGTTTCGCCAGGGAGAATATTCGTGCGCAATCTCAATTTCTCGGGAGTGTCATTTCTCAAGTCAATCAATAGATAAGAAAATTTTTTCTTGGTTGCGTCATCAAACACCTCTTGGAAAAATCTCAAATGTCTTGGGAAAATCTGTTTCCCCAAATGAGTTACTTGACTCAAATCTCGCCTATTTTTGAAAAGAAGGATATAATGAGCATTTAATGTAATTTCGCGCATTTCTTTTCCCTTATGGAAAAAGTTTTGTGTTATAAATATAACTGAAATGTTGAGATGGTGGCTTCCGCGGGTAAATAGTTTTGTGATGGCATCATTTTTTCCACACTCAGCCATCAGATCATCAATGATGAATAATGTATTATCACCTAACAAGTCCATATAATTCGTGGGAAATCCTTCGATGAATGTAACATCGGGTATCGTATCATACAAACTTTGATACACACCATAGAACCATACGACTTTGTCCGGTACTTTTGAAAACATTTCACGTTTATGTTTTAAAATATGTGAAATATGATGACTCTTCCCACTTCCGGTTGGACCCGACACCACCATGGTAAAGCTAACTTGTAACTTTGGAAATTCCATCGTGAATGAGAGACAGACATGAATGACATTCATTTAAATATATATTTATTGATTGAAACTCGGAAATACATGAAAATGATTGGCTACGAAATTATAGACACTTTTATCATTACAAACATGTTTGTTTACAAAAGTTGACAATATGGTTTTCAATGAATGACCGCGACATTTTGAATATAAGTAATAAATGCAATATTGACCACACACGGCCGTGACATTACTTTGCAAGGTCATAGGATTATAAGTCACATTTGGGAATTGAGATACAAAATCGTGAATATGGCCTTTGAAAAAAGATGGTGGATTTCCATAAGAATCAAAAAATTCCAATTGCTGATCGATATAAAAAGCGACCCAATGGCTTCCAGATTCACTTGAAGTATCCACATTTGCAATAAAGCAGGCTGGGGTTTTATTGATTTTGATATCACTTAAATAATCACTGGGAAACACTCCCAGAAAATATTTTTTGGTGATTGAATCGCTTTGTAGAACACTTTGTATTTGATTCGAATCCATTCTAATTGGCAAAATCACATAACACGTGACGTGATTTTGTAATTTCGATAACGTTTTGAAATTCTGCATACACTAACAATGACAGAGTTTCAGCAACTGCTTTGCTAAATTTAATTTCAACTCTCAAATTTCCTTGATGTTGTAAATTTAAATGAGGACCATTACACATATCAGCAGAGAGATCGAAACAGTATAATGCATTTCCTTTTGAAAATTGTTCACGTGATAAATAAATACCCTTATCACTATTAAATCCGTCGAACAGACTGTAGTAAGCACGAATGTAATTATTATTTTCAAAATCTAGTTCCAGCGGTTTACTGGGTACAGGTTGACCGTCTACATAAATAGCAACAAAATTTGCATTATGATGAGCAAACAGAAATGGATTCTTGCGATATTGTCCATTCATCGCAGCATTTTCAACACATCCAATCACCACTCTTTTGGGCATTACACCTAAAAATACATTATCTTGGGTGAATGAAAAACTTCCCTTTGAAATGGAATAGGTCTTGCATAGAACTCTGTCGATGGGGTACTTGGCAGATGTTTTTTCTAAAGCTTTTGCATGTCCGAGAGAAACACCAGGGCTGACTTGCACTTTTCGAATGAATAGAGAGGCATGATCCAATATAACTTTATAGTCGGCACCTTCTTTGTTTGACAAGAGACAAAACGGAGCACTACTTCGAATCATCTTAATTTTAATATCGACCAAATTTAACATAAGGCGATTCTGTTCGAAAATATCACAGTGGAGCTTTCCGAGAAGTTCGAAGTCGTTACTATTTTTACTGAGTTCGTATCTTGCTTTTAATCCATCATCTGCTCCTTCAGCGGTGGGATCGATTTCAGTAGGATTGGAGTCTTTGTAAAACATCTCACAGGTGAGTAAACTTTTCTTTGCATCTTCTCCATAATTTAAAAGAGTTTCAATATATGCACGATAGGGATAGGTATTGCTTGCCGAAGATATATTTCGCTCATTCAAGCTGACGTCGATTTGTGAAAAAAGAGAATGCAGGAATAAGTTGGTCGGGACAACGGGTTCTTTGACAGGTAACACGGATCCATCAGGTTTGACTATTTTCACTTTCAGGTAGATGTAGGAAGCTGAGAGGTCTGCATATTCTGATCCTGATATTAAGTACTCCAGAAGACCACCATCTTTCACACTTGCAGTAGGATGATATTCAACAAATTGTCCCTTTTCAATAGCGGCCTGAGTAGGAGGCAGCGCACAGTGGTCGATTTTGCCAATCTAGCTGGACAAAAATACTTGGGCACGTCAAATTGAGTCGCAAGTTTTAATGTTGCTGGTGTATCAATAATAAACATAAAACAACATTAAAAGAAGTGTCTGTGACTAATATCTGCACTAGAACTACTGTTTGAAGGACTGCAGTCTATATTTTAGTTGTTTTTCCATTGCAACTCAGTTTCTTCAGATCATCTAGTCCCGTATGTCTTAGGTCTTAGAATTATTTTGGTGCTTTGTAGTTACAGGGATACTTTGTTACCACTCGAACAATAAAATGTAATAAGTTATTTCTATGTTTTTAACTCAGAAAATGGTTTTCATGAATTGTTTTCGAATGTTTCAAAATATTTGATTTATAAGAGATTAAAGCTTTATGTCAGAAAAAAACATGTCATACTGATATTCCTTGAATTGCATTTAACTTAGTTTCTATTATTTTACTATAGCACTTCGAAAAAACTTTTAAATTTTAGTAGTACCTTTTCGAGAACGTACTTAGCAATTTCTGTATCATCTCGTTTTCCTGCGAAACGGAGACTATTTAGAGTGTCATTTCTTTTTTTTTTTTTTTTTTGAGTTAGTGCCTTGAGTTACAGACTTAGCTTTTCGTGTTATAATTTTGTGTTGATGCCTGATTCTTTGAAAGAAAAGTTGGTCAACCGCGATCTATAGACTTTTGTTGTATTGACAAAGAACCTGGGAGTCTTATGCATCGAATAACTGTGAAGTAAAATATAGTAAATCTTTGTAAAAAAATAGAATTTGTTTATTAAGTACATGCGTATATACCTTTTTTTTTTCCTTTTTTTAGTAGAAATAGAAGAGCGCTTTCACCACGTTTCGTTAAATCGTACACGCAACCTGTTAGTATAGTATTTCTAACGCTTAATCTCATACTATCCTTAAGGTCATTTAAATTTATAGTTTCAATTGCAAAATTTTCTGCACTATTCTTGCACTTATCCATACTCCAAACATTAAAATGTGTTGTATCTTGGATAATAATTTTTAATAATAATTTAGTATTTAACGTAGCACTCAAACACCAATTATTGTAGACAAATATTTTTTCTCTTACTCATATGGAGACGTAAATGCTGTTATTACAATCTAAACTACTTTCTAAAACGTTCGAACGCTAATATTTTTTTAATAGTAATACAAGACGATAAACCAGGTTTATAAATAAATTTAACAACAGGCGGTGGTTAAAAAGTATCCCAACCCCACACACCCGAAAAAGAAATTTCTCTGATTATAAATTCATCGTTTCAGACAAAAAGTTCACAGTTCCAAGACACATTACTCATATTGCCGGCAAGATCCGGGTATGATCTTTTGTACTCTCATTTGTCAACATATCCGGTACACAAAAATATAATTTAGAGGGCGGAGACTTGTGGAGCATTTTTTTGCTGCTCCAATAACTTTTAGTGTTATGGTATAAAATTCATTAATTTTTCACGTAGTTTAAAATATATTTAAAATTCGTATTTAATGTACGGCCTTTTAAGAGAATAATGACCTTGGATGACACAATGACAATATATAAGCACAATTTTTTTAAAACAACAGAGACAACAAGTAGCCGAAGTCCTTTATCTCCCTTCTAAAGCATCATAAAATTTACTATTACAATCCGTGTACTTTAATCCTTCATAGGGAAAATTCCAAGAACTAACTATCTAAATTAGACATGGTTTCTTGCTTTGTAGATTTTTCAGTTGCCAAAAAAAATATTTTGCCAAAAAATAACGATGTTGAAATTTTGATTTTTGTCCAGCTAGATTTCAAAAATCGACCACTGTGCAGCGTAAATAAGTCTAGTTCAGATTTCACACATGCTTCGGAATCGCGATGGATGAGAGATGCCATTTTTTTTTTTTTTTTTCTCAAGAGAAAATATCGTGATGTCTTTTCACCCTCTTGGTTTTGTGAAGACTGATTCGCTTCTTGAAAAGCTTACGCTTTTTATTCTTTTTCCCAGAACCAATCATAGTTTTAATTTTGACAGCAGCCTTATCAGTCAAATTTTTTCCAGCTTCTTTTAGGCGACGCTTCGCAGCCACTTTCAGATTTTCGCCGCGTGAAACATCATTGAATAAGTCAACACCACTATTCAAAATTTGCTTTCCGACGGTCTTAGCTCCTGATTTGAAAAGGGGGACCGCAGCTCTGAAAAAAGATTTGAAGAGGCCACCGAAACCATATCCTCTTTGATATGGAGCGCCTTGATAATAACTAAGTTCATTTCCAGATTGTTGAGTGTAATAATCCTCGAAGGATTTTTGGCAGCATTGATATGGCACATACATTATGAAAGATACTTCTGACGAAAGTGAAGTTTCACGTACGATCTTCCACGCTCAAATGGCACTAACAGTCCAGTGTTGGTCCTTATAACGATTTCAATAGTGTCTATAATTTTTCTACTCACAGGTAGATAATGGGGTCTTTCATATTCAACACTGACCATCTCACCGTCTGTACCCGTAACCGTAACCGTGCGAAGGAGGGGTGCATAAACATCTCCCACGACTTGATGTTCGATAATATCCGTGTAATTCATCAACACTCTAAAGTGAGCATTCGGATCAGCGATTTGCGGGCTGAACACTGTCTGTTCTACATTTTTGTCGCTCTCGCCGCCAACAACCATCGGTGGAAATCCCAACATCTGGGATAATCCTTCATGAAAGACAACGCGTGCATTGTTTTTGACTTTGACACGTACACGTTTTGTCACAGCATTATAGTTGAAGGAAATTCGATTCTCATGATCAGGTATAATTATCGCTTTTAAAATGTCAGGTACATTTTCATAGCATCCAGGAGGAATATTTCTACCTAATTCTTTTCCATCACCTAAATCAAATCCAATCAAGTTATTCTCTCGGTTCACATTATACCAAGTATGAGGATAGATCAATTCGACTAAGGCACATTCCCAATTGCCTGTTAGTTCAATTGGTTTCGGTAAACGTGTAATAAAATGAGATATTTTATTGTCGGGAAAATAATTCAAGGAATTATCGCTCGGTAATGTTACGAAGAATGCCATCACGTCCAAACTGAGCAATTAATATCATGACTTCGATATTTATAGGTCAGATAAATGAGAGGCAGGAATCCATTGGTTGAATTTATCAGGGTATCCGCGAAATTTGACAAAGTATTCAGTTTGGTTTTTCTTTTTTCTTTTACGTAAAATTTTTTCGACAGTATAATCTTCATTAAGTTTAACTTTTTGCAATTCTTGAGGGTAAAAAGTACCTTGAATGGGCTCGCCCATTAAATCTTTCACACGATACACTGGAATAGCTCTTTTTACACACTCTGTAATGATGAACATTTCCTCAGTCCAATTTTTCTCGTATCCTTTTTCAAAAGTGAGTTTTTGCTTGGAAATACGAACAACATCACCAATGCTGAAAATACATGGTTTTCCTTCTGTAATTTGATTATCACCATAGATCGCGAAATACACATCGCTCTCATTATCGATGTTCACTTCTGCGGGTGCTCTCTTGATAGTGGAATGGTAAGTGATGTTATAACTTTTTACCAAATCGTCTAAGACATCTATAAAATTATAAGTATTTCGACTCGTGAAATATTTTCACATTTTTGTTTTCAATGTTCTGTTGAACCTTTCTATCACCGAACATTTTGTGGAATTAAATGTCGTGAAAAACTTGACTTGATTCTCACGAAGAAACTTTTGAAGGAGTGCATTTTTAAATTCGCCACCCTGATCTGTTTGCAGCAACTTTGGCTTTCTCTCAGAAAAAATAATCTTGAAAGCGTCGACAATCTCTCGAGGCTGTTTCGTCTTCAGGGGCTTCGCCCATGCATACTTTGAGAAAATATCAATACATGTCAATATATATCGATAACCACGGTTATGTTTTTGTAAACTTGTAAGATCTGCGAGATCTGCCTGAAATTGATGATTCATAGAATGGATGATGACGCGATTGGTTGGGAACTTCTTTCTCACTGGACGGTGGAGTGTGTACGCATCCACTCCCGACAAATATTTCTGGATGACTTTCTTGGGTACTTTTCCTCGCGCAGCACGATATAATGCATCGACACCACCAAAACTTGCTTCTCGACCCGGTTCCAGATAAGCCTTCTTCATTACAGCAGGAAAAATGATTATTCGACACTTTGATATGAATCATCCTCGAAACGATATGAGTGAATTAGATGTATCATTAGGTTTCAGTAGAAAATCAACTTCAAAATCAGATTTTCCAGTTAAAATATATATTATACCCATCACAATACACAAACTGATATAAAGGACCGTAATCCACACAACCTCCTCTCTCGATGCCATAACTAAAAATGAAAAGGTAGTACCTGCAATATAATATTTTATATTCAACACTTAAAAATTGAATAAATTTCCGTCAACAGATGGCAGCATCATCGTTCTTTAACACTGAAAATTATATTGGGATCATAGTTAACGAACAAGACATCAGACCTTCGTAGCTTAGTCAGTTTGCGCGTTGACCAATCTGACAGCTACGAAGGTCTTTTGTAGGTTTGAGGTTCGATCCTCACCTCGAGCACAGTAAAATTTACAAAAAATATTCAAAGTCCCGAAATAAAAAAAAAGAATTAAATTCGTTCACTCAATAGATGGCGCCACGAGCACCTAAAATAAAATTAAGTTTCTGGAAATTAAGAAAATAAATAATTCCGTCGATAGATGGCACCACGATCGAAATTAACTCTGTAAAATATTACACAAGTGTTGCCATTCAAAGAAACCAAAACATTGGTTGTCATGACAACCAAACCTGTTGCCATTTCAAGAAATCAAAACTTGGATGTTGCCATCCCAAAACTAAAATCCTCGCGGCGGCCCTGGGGAGGCGGCGGGGAGGTGGCTGTGGGAGGTGGCTGTGGGAGGAGGCGGCGGGAGGAGGCTGTGGGAGGTGGCTCCAGCCTCACAGCCTCCTCCTGCCGGTGAACCGGCCTTTTTACACTACTTAAGTCTACCCCTATAACAGTGGCGGCTCGTGCCTTAATTTAGTGGGTGGGCCCGCAATTATATGTTTGCCCAGTAATGCTTACACAAATAAAATGAAAGACAACATCCCTAACGTTAGGCAAGCTAGATCACATAATTTTGCCCTTTTTAAACAGTGAAAATATTCATCACATCAAAAGTGTCACCCCTCAAGAGGTGGCACATCTCCTCAAACATTACGGGACTACACTCAAAAAGAAAAGAACATTTATGACTAAAAACACCCCCTCTCTTCCCCTAAAAATTTCTACAACCTGCACCATGACTTTCTGAAAACCTCTATCATCAAATTAAGGAACTCGTAAGGTAAATGACTATATATGGGCATGCTTACATTTTTTTTTTCTAATTCAGATACAAATGTTGCAATTTCAGTTCATGAAAAAACAAATTCTAACGGTGTCAGAACATAAAAATCTCACTTTTATAAATCAACGTAAATAAAGCACAAATTGTGTAGAAAGTGCAGCAAATAGTTATGACTAAAGCTGTAAGAGAATTCTCACAGCTTTCATGTTGTGCTCTGAACTTTTTGCACTGCGGAAGAGGCTCCATTGTAGCCTTGAAATAGCTATTTGCTGTACTTTCTACCTCATTTGTGCTTTATTTACGCTGATTTTTCACTTCAATTATAGTTTAACACAAAGCTCTTTTGATCATTTTTTATTTAATTCTCACTTTTATAGCTATGATATTTTCATTAACTTTCAATTTTAATATATATACGTATATGTTTTTAAATAAATTGGAATACACTGGTTTGATCAGTCATGATTCTACTCGCTTACCTATGGTAGTACTCAAACTAGTAATGGTCATGGTAGCTGATTCAATTATTTTCAGGAAATACATAAAGTACATAACAATATTAAAACACTTATTTTTCTTACATTATAATCAAATTTATAGGACTTACCGATTCGAATAACATTAAAATTAAAACATGGATTTCTGACAAGTCACGTTTGAAATATTTGCTGAACAACAATAACAAAAATAAGTAAATAAAATAAATATAGAACCTCTCTACTGATGCATTTTTCATTTATCGACTGCCAAATTTAGCATAGATTTTATCATCAGTCCTAAATAATAACTTTGAGTAAGCATGGACAAAAAATTATAGTCATATGGGACTATAATTGCATTCGTAATTGACTGATGGGAACAATAGGTTGAAAGCACGTTAAAGGTTTCGATAAAGGGGAAAATATATCTATGTGATAGAAAAGATGCTAAGGGATAGAACGTAGCAATAAAAACGTTATCCGAGGAAAAACAACAATATCAGGTCCTTAAAAAGGAAACCTTTCAAAAACTTAAATGCAATGAAATTTCACTGTTGGTGACTGAGAAGCATTTATATTATAATTTACCCTGTAGAGAAAAATTTACATTTGGAAATCAAATTGCGGTAGGAGTGTTCTTGAAAGATGCTGTTTTGAAAATCCACTGAATTTGTTTTTGGAAAATCGATTACAAACATAATAAATTGAAAAATAGAGGAAAAACTCTGTATTTCTTGTTAGGGTCCAAAACTAGTCCGTTATCCGAGTACGAAAGTAACTTGTGCATTTTCTGCTACTTAAATAGTAAGTGAGCGCGTCTCTCCTTTTGAGTGGCGAAAAGATCAATCACTCTGTTATTAAAATTGTGAGTGTCTAAAATAACATCTCTATGAACAGAACAAACTGCCAATGCGTTAAGGCGATCTTGGCCCATAGTATTTCTTAAATATGATTTAATTCTTTTCAGCGTACTGAAACATCCCTCTGATTCTGCAGTAGTAACTGGTGTACTAATTATGCGCAGAATATAATCGCTTTTTTCCCTTCCAGACATTCCATGCACACACACACACACAAAATAAATAAATAATAATAAAGAAATAATTTAAATTTAAAAAATGAATCAATGAATAATTTACATTGAAAAAAATCAGTAAATAATTTAACTTAAAAAATAAATTAATAAATAATTTAAATAAATAAATAAATTAGTTTTTAAAAATCTCCCCCCGCCCAAAAAAAAAATTTTTTTTTTTTGATGGCGCAACTTGCACCATAATCCAAACCTGTGGGGAGCCCTGAATCCACTCAATGTTTTTATAAACGCTCAGTTTTATTTTTTTAACGGTTACTGCTTTCAGTGAATTCGAAGTACTAAGGTTGATGTTACGTGTCATAAGATTTAAGAAAAGTTGCGCAATAGCAACATTTTTATTGAACATCTAAAAGTGTGTTTTCGGACTTTAAAATCACTTTGAATGTGATAATATAAGTTGCAGGGATGATTATTAAGGAGAGCTGGTGGGGGGGGGGGGATAAAGTCTTAACACAAAAATTTCGAGAGACAATTTTCCAGTTCCCAAAACGCAAATTAATAAATAAAACATGCATGAATGGAAGCAAATAGGTGAGGGTGGGGGTAGTGAAACTGGCAATCTCTATGCCTGTTAGTAATATGTGTTGAAAATGAAAAAAGAAACACACACAAAAAAAAAAAGTTAAATGTTACAAAAATCAAGCAAAAAAAGAAAAGAAAAATAAGGACCACGGAGTGAAAAAAGGTAAGAGTTTTCTCCCTAACACAGCGGCCAGACATTCTCTGCTCATGTACAAAAACGAAACACTTCCCTCTCCTTTCCTCTCCACCGCTTTGGTTGGGGACAAAGGGAAATTCTGGGCACCATCAGAAAGTGCCCTCTCGGCAGAAATTACAAGGAGTGTTTTCACTTAGCGCTCTCCTTAATCCAGCCCCCCCCCCCGTTGTCCGTTTATACCTTGTCGTGGTGGGGGGGCTTGCGGTGTGGTGAGTTCGGGGCAAGCTCTTGGGCAGAGTCGTGACCCCCAGTTGCTCAAACAGAATATCGGCGGGAAGGGATTTGTTTCTCCTTCCTTCCCTCATCACACTTACCAAATTTCGGAACAAAAACCCAAGCCAAGGTGTGTCAACCGTGCCGATGGCTGCGTGGTACCGGGGCCAAGCGGTATCTCTTACGGGAGACTTCAGGGCTAGCTGGCGAACCCTGTCGTATGCAGCCTTACCCCTGTGTAGGGGGGCTACGCAGGGGCTCGACCCCGTTTTTTCCCCCCAGTTCTCCGGTCCGCTTATGGATACAAACAAAAAAAAAACTTTCTCCCCTAGTGGGGAGCGACAGAATGTCACGTCGAATGCTGCTAAATTTTTTGTCATAAAACGCTCCGACCCTACTTTAAATTTTACCAAAGTTTCTCCATTTATTATCAATAAATCCTTAATACATCAAATAGGTGAATTCAAATCAGTGAAAAAAATACGCAGCGGTGAACTTCTACTGGAAATCAAAGAACAAAAACAAATAAAACCACTAATGAACATCAAACAAATAGGTTCCTATCTCGTAACCGTTACGGAACATACTTCTTTGAATTTTTCTAGAGGTATTATCTCAGAGCCTGACCTACTTTACACCCAGGAAAAAGAGATCCTTGAGGAAATGAAAGACAAGCGCGTAAGTGGAGCGAAAAGAATTACTATTAAACGTAATGGGGAAATACAACCCACTAAGCATGTGATTCTAACGTTTAATACCCCTGTCCTCCCTTCACGAGTCAAAGCTGGCTACCTCTCTTATCCAGTTCGGCCATACATTCCGAATCCTCTTCGTTGCTTTAAATGCCAACGTTTTGGCCATTCCAAGCTATCATGCCGCGGTACAGCTACTTGCGCCAGATGTGCTGAGCCTGGCCACGATAGCAATGAATGCGCAAAGGAATTCAAATGTACCAACTGCAAGGGAGATCATCCTTCTTACTCTAGAAAATGTGCTAAATGGATCCTCGAGAAAGAAATTCAGGTAATAAAAACAACTCAAAACATATCATACCCAGAGGCAAGAAAGATTATTGACTCTCGCACTCCAACCACAGGACTATCTTTTGCTGCTGTAGTTAGGAAGGTATTCAAAACTTCTAGCACACAAACAGATGCAGAAACTACCAATGTTAAACAAACTAGCAAAATCAATCATCAAAATAAACAACCTAATAGCGCAAAATCTTCTCAAAAAAAAACTAAATGAAAACAAAGAGACACAAATGGTAAATACAAGATCTACTGAATCACTTTTTTCAAATATATCAAATACACAAAATACTAAGAAATGTACTGAGAAAAAAAGAAAATGATACAAGCGCGTGCTAAAATTGGAGTTACCTCTAAACAGAGGCCTCCAAGATTTTTTAATTTCAAAAAAGAGGACTTTTTGCTCTTTAACAAGTATTCAAAGGTAACTAAAACTTATCATGTGAAGGTTGCTTCCCCAGATGATGAAGTTGATGTTGAATTTGAAGAACTTCCGAAGATGAAGGATGGACGGACGCCCATGCCTCATGAGCTGCTCTTCCCTTTTTTGGCCGTTTTCTTTTCTTTTTCTTTCCATGGCCCTGAGCATCCTTTCTTGGAATTGTCAGAGTTACTCGCGTAATGTCACGGACGTCAAAGATCTCGTTGAATGTCACCAACCGGCCATTTTCTGTCTGCAAGAGACATTCCTGTCACCTGTTGATAGACCGAGTTTGAAAGGTTTCGATATATACCGCAAGGACTGCTTGTCAGGTGATCGTCGTTGTGGAGGAGTGGCGATGCTAATCTCTAGTGATTACGCATCTAGCCAGCTCGATATCAACACATCCCTTCAGGCAGTAGCTGCGCGTGTACACCTTCGCTCGCTGGTCACAGTCTGTTCTGTGTATATTCCACCTTCTTATGATTTGAGAAGTGTGGAATTGCAGACATTGATAGATCAACTTGTACCCCCTTATACCCCTTGTATCATCTTGGGGGATTTCAATGGCCACAACCCTCTCTGGGGGAGTCCAGACTCCAACAGTAGAAGTTTGATTATAGAAAATTTTATTTGTGACAATGATCTTTGTGTTCTTAATAACGGTTGTGGCGTGAAGCGCATCATTTTGAGATGCAATTAGTTACTTTTAATTTGTTAAGTTAAAAAAAAAAAACAAAAAGGCAAAGTTAAAGATTAATGGGAAAATATTCCCTAGAAATTCAAAAGAGTTAAATTAAGTTAAAGGCCGAAACGTAAGTGGAAGTAACAAAGTGAAGAAAAATTACCGCAATGACGCCAGGCCTACGACAGCCCTGGGTGCCCTTCATGTTTAAAAAACCAAAGATAACAAAAATAATGACTTACCCTTCTTTTACATGTATGTTGACAACTTCATAAAACACTCACTATCTTAAACGTAACATCTTTTATTATTCACTTTTCAGCATAACTCCACACATTCATTTGTCGTGTACTGCAAGAGATCTCTCCGTACGAAATTATAAAAAAAATATTTGAAAGGTTTACACTTCGCGAGCTTACATGTTATAACTATTGTCCATTACTAAAACGCTGATATGGGTGATGCATACAAAAAGAAAGTTCTGGAAGCATTATTTACTTGAAAGTATAACTATTGTCCATTACTAAAACGCTGAGATGGGTGATGCACACAAAAGGAAAGTTCTGGAAGCATTATTTACTTGAAAGTATAACTCGGAGCTGGAACGTCTCGAAAAGTTATTTTGGGCGAAAAAGACTACATAGATGTTCGTTGCCAGTCAAGCTTTGGGACCAATTGCACAGAAAACGTGCTCCTTGAGATGCTGGTTAAGTATGGAAAGAAATTGAGGAATACCATGGAGACGGCGTGGACGATGGAGGAGGAGAGCCACTAGCTTCGATACATGCCGAAAACATGAAGAACGAAGAATACGGCTAAAACGGTGCCGAGAGGGAGGTGGAGCATTGTGGCAAAGGAATGTGAAACTTCTTTAAAAAAATGCCAACTGCGGGAGAAGCCAATTAAAAAACTTTAAAAGATGACATTCTGTTATTCTTGGGGATTTTAGACCCCGTTCCTATATTCTATGTTGGGGGCTTCATTGCTCTGCCGTCGAAGTCTCCTGGTGACGCCTTCATCATTCTCTCGGATATCAAGAAAATCCTCTCCTCTGCCGACGTACCTCTTTTTCAACCGATTTGCGGGAGCGTCTGTGGAGAATTCCCGCGCTCCAAACGCCTAGTGCTGGCGCTTGACCTTGAGCGGGCCAATCACAGAAAAGCGTGGGAGGGAAGTCAATGACCTGAAGAGAGCGAGCAGGAGAGCAGGAATCTTTCGGGGAACTTCGGCCAATAGCGTGTAGCGTGGGTCAAATTTTGCCCTCAAAGAACAACCCAGCTGGGGAAGATGATCGAAAAAGAAGTTCACGCAAGATGGCCAAGAATGGAAAAATGCGAAAAACCGAAATTTGGAAAAAAAGGGAATTAGGAAAATCGCGATTCGAAAACGCGTTAATTTAACCGAAAATGCTTAAATGATACATGTAACTGGGCGGAAAATTAAGGGCAGTAAAAAGATTAAAAAGGGAAGGTGTTCCGGGGAAAAATTAAAAAGTTGTAGAAAAAAAAACGCGGGAGATTATCGTTAAGCGATCGTAAATGATAGGTTGCAAAATGATTGAAGAACTGAAAAAGAACCTAATGATGTGATGCAATATCATATACTCCGGAAAATCGAAGGAAAAAAAAGAGAAAAAAAAAGAAATTTTAAGTCCAGCTCCGAATAGTTAAAAGAAAAGGCATCATACATCCTATAATAAAACAAATACAAACATTATGTATATCACAACTGAAATCAAAAAACTGAAAACAAAATCAAAACCAGAAGTGAAAAATTAATCCCCCCATCCGTTGATTGAAACAGGGTAAGTCAAGCGGAAAAAATAAGACATGTGTTCTCCACGTCTGCACTTATGACATAAAATACCACATGAACAAAACTCTCAAGGCATCATCAACAAACAACCAAAACGACTGAAATCACAGCATTCTTTGTGATTACAATGCATACATATATATAATGCATTTTGAAAAAAATGATACGCCCAAAAATAGAGTTTTCTAAAAACTCTAAAGATTAAACTAAAATTACTAAAACTACATGATTGAAGAAACCCAACACCCAAACATAAAAACAAAAGTAGGTATAAAAAGATATTAGACCTAAAATCGACTAACTACCACATAAAAAACATTCAAAAAAAAAAAATTACACAAATATTTGTGCAAAACTAAATATTTGTGTGAAAACGTTTCTCACACACATTACATACCATCCCATAAGTATGGTTTCATATATAAAAAAAAAGGCCCAAAATCCGCCAAAAATCAACCGATACATTAAAACATAAAAAAAGGCATAGCCCCTTTTCTTTTTGAATTTCAAAGAGTAAAGTAGAAAAAAAAATGTACATTGGATCCGAAACCCAACTAATACTACCTGATACATAAAGATTTAAAAAAATTACACAAATATTTCTGCAAAAGCAAATATTTGTGTGAATACGTTTTTCACGCACATTACATACCATCAGTGGTATGATATTAAATCCGAAATCGACTAACTAACTAATACATTAAAACATTAAAAAAGTGCACAAATATTTATGCTAACAAAAATTTGTGTGCATACCTTTTTCACACACATTATATACCATTAAAAGTATGAAATGCCTTACATTAAGACTTTGAAAGGAAATGATCAAAATTGAGTGTTAACACCCAATATATCAAAAACATTAAAACTAAAAACTACTAACATTGACATGACACATTTATGTACTAAGTATCACATACATTTATAACCTTTAAAAGAGGAATAAAAGTGGTGAAAAGTTCATGAATGAAATTCTTGACAACTCATCCTAATGTGAGTGTTGATGTAAACAAATGTTCAAAAAGAAAAAAAAAACTGTTGTTCCTAATTTGATGAATCTGTAACAGCTGTAAGGTGACACTATTGACGACCAAGAAATATGTTGTTGACATTTCAATGCAAAATTTAAAAGTTATGGTACCATAAAAAAAATATGTGACAGCGTCCTATCACATAATAAAAGTAAAGACATGACCGGTAAAAATGAAGAGGAGTGTACAACTTGACATCCACGTCAAAGGTTTCAAAATAATGAAAAATTTAACATGATAACTCTCATCTCAATGTCCATGAAATTTTGAGAAGACGAGGGAAAAAATAAAAAGTTGTAGGAAAAAAAAACGCGGGAGATTATCGTTAAGCGATCGTAAATGATAGGTTGCAAAATGATTGAAGAACTGAAAAAGAACCTAATGATGTGATGCAATATGACAACGGTGAAAACACTTATTTCCATCTTCCTTCGCAGTCTTACCATGCCATCGATTTGTCAATATGCTCACCTTCGCTTCTGCCACACTGGGATTTCGAGGTGGAAAATGGTTTCTACACCAGTGGCCACTTCCCGATCAAGTTAACATTTACCGGACGCTGCAGCTACAATGAGCAGCAGCAAGCCCGTTATCGTCTTGATCGAGCTGATTGGGCAGCATTTACCCAGTTGGCAGAAATAACATCGGAAGTTGTGAACGAAACTGACATTGATGTAGCTGTAAGCCGAGTAACCGACATTATCTTAAATGCAGCAAAAGTTGCTATACCAAGAACCACCAAGAGGAGAATTAAATTTCCGAAGCCTTGGTGGAACTCTGATTGCCAGGCAGCCTATAAAAAACAGAAAAAAGCATGGAACACATTTCGTCGATATCCAACCACACAAAATCTTGTATCACTCAAACGAGCTCGTGCTGAAGCTCGGAGGATTCGGCGAAAAAGCCAACGGGACTCGTGGCAAACATATGTTAGCACAATTACGACGTCCACCCCATCCAAGACCGTTTGGGGCAAAATTAAAAAAATCGTTGGTAATTATCAAACATCTTGTGCTCCCATACTTGAGAAAAATGGTCAAACAATATCTGAACTCAAAGAGGTGGCTGACTGCTTGGGGACACATTTGTCAGAAGTCTCCAGAGCAGACAAGTATGATTCAAAGTTTTTAGCTCTCAAATCGCTTAAGGAAAGAAAAATCCTTAATTTTAATTCAAACGTTTTAGACTCGTACAATACCGATTTTACTTTTAAAGAACTTCTTATAGCTTTGCAAAAAACCCGCAATACTTCACCTGGTCCTGATGAAATACATAATATTATGCTGAAAAATCTAAGTAAACCCTCTTTAGAATATATACTACATCTTTTCAATAGAATTTGGACTGAACAACGTTTTCCGACCATCTGGACCCAAGCAACAATAATACCGTTACTGAAACCAAATAAACCACCCAATCAACCTGAAAGTTATAGACCTATAGCCCTTACTAGTTGCCTCTGTAAATTGATGGAGCGGATGGTTAACGCACGACTAATTTTCATTCTTGAGTCAAATCACCTATTATCTTCTTTTCAAAGTGGATTCCGGCGCGGCAGAAGCACAATTGACAACTTGCTGCTTCTTGAAACATCTATCAGAGAAGCATTTCTTAGACGTAAACATCTTGTGAGCGTATTCTTTGACATTGAAAAGGCATATGACCGTACTTGGAGATATGGGATCCTCAAAACTCTTCACGAGTATGGGTTGCGAGGTAACCTGCCCATCTTTATCTCCAATTTTCTCAAACATCGAACTTTTCGTGTACGCGTCAAGTCTACTCTGTCAGACACCTTCATCCAAGAAGAAGGTGTGCCCCAAGGAAGTGTATTGAGCGTAACTCTTTTCGTAATTGCAATTAATGGCTTAATCGAACAACTGCCCCCTGCCGTCAAGGGTACTATGTTCGTAGACGATTTTCAAATCTCCTTCTCGTCGTCGAACATGAGTATCATTGAAAGGCAGCTTCAAATAGCCATTAATAAAGTCTCTAAATGGGCGGAGGAAAATGGCTTCTCTTTCTCCGCTCAAAAAACCTTCTGTATACATTTCTGCCGTAAGAGAGGGCTTCATCTTGACCCAAACTTACTGCTTAATAATCAACCGATATCTGTTAAAGATCAAGGAAAGTTCCTTGGTCTGACTCTTGACAATAGACTCAAATTTTCGCCGCATATACAGGAGTTAAAGAAGAGATGCACATTGAAATTAAACATTCTCAAGGTCTTAGCTAACACTTCTTGGGGTGCCGATACAGAGTCCATGTTACGAATATACAGGGCTCTCATACGCTCAAAACTTGATTACGGTTGTCAAATTTATGGCTCCGCAGCCAAAAGCTATCTGAAAGCTCTGGATCCAATACATAATCAGGCCCTGCGCATTTGTACAGGAGCCTTCCGAACTTCACCAGTCGAAAGCCTATATATTTTAGCACACGAACCTTCTCTCACAAATCGAAGACTTAAACTTTCTCTTAATTTTTACTTTAAAACCAAACCGAATACAAACCATCCGCTGCATCTACATATTTTCCATCCGTCAAATGTTGATTTATTTACACGTCGTCCTTCGGTCACCCCAACATTTGGGATCCGAATGCGACAAGCGCTAAATCGCCTGCAGCTCTCAGATTTTAATACATGCATTACTCCAGAACTCATTGAACCATGGAGCGATAGTAGTATTTTCGTACTCTCTGATTTTTCTAAATTTCAAAAAGACACCATACCTGATTCTGTATACCGACAAATCTACTATGACGTAAGACAAAAGTATTTTTCATATAATGAAATCTTCACCGACGGATCAAAGTCAAATGATCACGTCGGCTTCGCTGCAGTTATTAATGGACAAATTATCTCTCAACAACTAAATACTTCCTGTTCAGTTTTCACGTCTGAAATCAAAGCCATAGTCACCTCGCTACAAACAATAGCCCAATCACATTATAAAAAGTGGATAATATATACAGATTCAAAAAGTTCATTAGATGCTATTACTAACTGCAACAACTATAGTCATCCTTTAGTTATAGAATTTGTTCAGTTGTACAATAGTCTAAAGCAAAACAATTTTGAAATTTTTTTATCTTGGGTTCCTGGTCATGCGGGAATAGCTGGCAATGAGACAGCCGATGCAGCTGCCAAGTCTGCAAGTGCCTATGTCGAAGATCTCGTCCCCTTTGAAGACCTTAAAAATTGCATTGCAGACAGCCTAAACAACTCTTGGCAGCGTGACTGGAATGGAGAAATGCAAAACAAATTGCACTCCATCCAGCCACACATAAAAGGTTTTAAATTCTTAAATATCAATCGAAGGGAACAAGTCATAATATCTCGACTTCGCATTGGCCACACCAGGTTAACTCACAAATACCTTCTTTGCCACGAACCAGCCCCAATTTGTAATAACTGCAATGACAAGCTGACAGTGTTGCATATTTTATGCAACTGCCCAAATTTTAATCGTATACGTTTTAAATATTTTAATAATTTTAATCCATCTTTGACGGAGTTACTAGGGGACACACCCCACTCCAATTTGTTCCCTTTTCTTTATGAGATTGGTTTTATGTCTTTAATATAGTAATTTTATCCTTATCCTATTGTTTGTGTTTAGATTTGTGTTGTTAGATTTCTGGTTTTACCTAAAGTTTTTAACTTCGTATAAATGTGTGTATTGATAACGTTTTAAAATTTTTACAACTTTTATAGGTGCTGTACTTTTGGGTTTGCTATCTGTTTCCCACAGCATTGTTTGGCGCAGCATAGCCTATGAAGGCTCTTGTGCCAAAAAACCTAAAGTAACCAACCAACCAACCTTAATCCAGCCATTGCGATTGGCTAAAAGCGGAGGTGTGCCTTGGGCAGCTGGTGGGCCTTGGCCAGATTTCCCATGTTCGTTCTCCTGTGCGAAAGAGCCGGGATCTCCGTGACAAACGCGCGCTCTTTCCTTTCGGGCGCTTTTTTAGGGGGCGCGAGAAAGGAAAGAGCGCGCGCTTGTCACGGAGGTCCCGGAAGAGCTGAAATCGATGAATTTTGAAATCTTTTTTTCGCTGAATGTGTGATGTTCGGGTGGGGGGGGGAGTTTGAAAATAAGTTTTGGCCTTTTTTTTGAGCTGATATACAAAGCGATATATTTTTACTATGTTTTTTTTTCTTCCAATTTTTCTGGTGGGCCGGCCACCCGGCCCATAGTGAGGAGCCGCCCCTGCCCAATAAGAATTACAACAGGGGCAGGTTTGAAAAATAATGGATCTGCCAAGGTAAGTCCTGCGATATGAGCCCAGTTGGCGATTGGAATTTTAAAATTAAGTAAATTTGATGTAACCTTATTTACCACTAATGCCTTTGTCGTGAACATTTCGCTTGGAATATGAGAATTAAATGTTAACTCCGTTTCAAAGAGCGACGTTTCCGCTTTCACGCCGTTTATTCCACTGATACAGTGCAAAGATTCTGTTAAAGGAAGCGCTAGGCGCTGAACGCACTCTCTAGAAATGAGACTGTTTTGACTTCCCCCGTTAATAAGAGCTCGACAAGAGACGAAAACCCCTGATGTATTTTTAGCTTTTACGACAACTGAGGAGAGAAGGGTATGTGTCGTTGTAGAAATTTCTCCCAGCGCTAAACTCCCCTGCGGGTCTAGGGTAGGGGTAGAATTCGAAGGTTCTTCTTCTACGCTCGCGTTAACATTGGCACGAAAAGCTTGAGAGGAAGTGATTTGATAGGAATGCAGAACACTGTGATGTTTTGATTTGCAGACCTTGTACCGAGCAGATAGAAAACAAGAGTCCTTAGAATGATTTGGACGTAAGCAATTCGAGCACAACTTGTTTGACTTAACAAATTCCCATCTGGAATTTATTGGCAATTTGTAAATTGAGGACACTGAAACAATTTATGATCTTGTTTGCAAAACCTACATTCAACTGTCTCTTCCTTTGAAACAGCATTATAAGGGTCATTCTACGCTATTTGAATTCAGACGGCCAATGGAAAAACTTCATGTAAAACTGATTTTATTAATGTTTTTGTATGCAGAAGCATTACAGACTATTATCTTTTATATGGAGCACCCAATTAATTCACTGAAATTATTTTATTTTAGCATTTACAGCCGAAAATAGTGATAAATGTATACTCCCCTGGCCTGTCCAAATACTAGTTTTTATACAAACATGTTCGACGCTCAATTTTTGCTAACGTGGCATAATGTTTTTTACCATAATCATACACTTACATTAACAGAGAAACCAATTTCATCAGTAAACATTGAAAAAATATTTATTATTATTTAAAAAAAATACACTTTTCAACGGGCCATATCAGCAGTGTCACCTCCACCTGGCGAACTTCAAAGACTGAAATTTAGCATAAAAAATGCATAAGAATGATGTTGATTGCGAATAACCAGTGTAATGATGAGTAAACTTAAAAGCAAGCTAAGAGGTTTTAAAAAAAATCGAATATTATTGCATCGGTTCTTGTTGAAAGTGCCTCAAAGCTTACTGCGCCAGTCGCTGTAGTATTTCCCCTGGTAAGTATAACTTTTGATATTTCATCGTTACATAAGTATGCGTATGTACAATGTAATGCTTATTGTGTGCAGACATCACGGTTTACTTGAAGTTCTGGTGAGAAGAACGCGTGATGCTGTTTTTATAGGTAATGTGTGATTTTGTCACTTCTCTGGCGTCACTCCCCTGGCATTTTTGTCCCAAAAAAAGGGTAAATATACATTAAAACTGTGATATAAGCATAATTAATTTCATTTTTAATCCTAATTGCCCCTGTGAAAGCAATTTGAATGAACGTAAATAATGCGGGAAGTATTTTTATCTGGGATCTGCGGTGCGACTTGTATGCAACATATCGCATTTTCAGGATTATTTTTTTTCATTTTATTACAACGTGAAAATTTTTTTCGAATACAGGTCTTATAGAAATGAGTCCATACTATGATTTTACACCGAAAAATAAGTGAAATAATTGTAAATCAAGCCAGAATTCCGCCAATAGTGTCACTCCCCTGGCAACGCATTTTCCCCTGGTATCGATAAACCCCCAAAAATTTAAATTTCATCTGACCCTTAACACTACAATCATAAAAATAGCGGTTACTAGTGATATAATGAGTGTGAAATTGAACAGATTATTTTTTCTTTGGGGACACAAAAAACGCATTGATCGTAGAATCACCCATAAATGACTGCTTTCTTAATAGTCGGTTTAGTTTCGATTTTAGGATTACTATCAGTTTTAGAATTGTCTTTTAAGACATGCAAGCTTCTTGCTTGCTTTTCCAAGAATTTTACAAACAAATCATAAGTTGGGAGATATTTATCATCTAATGACAACTGCCAACTTTGACGTAATGAGTCATCGAGTTTTAGTTCCAAAATATAAATCAAAATAATGTCAACAAAGGAATTAATTTCAAAACCAAGGGTTTTTAAGTTTCTAATAGACTCATTGCATACGTCTAAGATTTCATGCAATGATTTTGCAGTTACATTTTTGATTTTTTTAATTTCAAATACCTTAGAAATTTGGCTGAATGCCAATTCGCGTTTATTATCATAACGATTTGTCAAGGTTTCCCATGCTTGGGAGAAATTAGTTTCAGAAATACTGAACCCCTTGATTAGCCTAGCAGCTTCACCTTTAACCGAAGCATGTAAATATTGCAATTTATGGATTTTGGATAGATCAAGATTATTTATTATTGAAGTTGTGAATATTTCTTTGAATGACATATTGATTGACATAATCGACATTCCTTTGATTGACATAATCTTGAATATTTCCATTAAATGATGGAAGGTCAAATTTAGGTAAATTAATGTTAGAATTAGATTTTATATCTTGTGGCTTCTCATGAGATTCAGTTATTTTTGGTAATTGATGATTTATTGAAGTGCGTATATCTAATATCTTATCCTTATAATCTGCGTAAGTGCTATAAAGCCCAGTCTCTGAGTCTACTTCATATAATGCCGTAAAACAATCACTTAAATCGTGATCAAGATTTAGTATTTCCGCTTTTAGCGTTTCTAAAGCAATTGGATCATTTGAAGTTTTAGTTAGTTTGACTTGTAATCGATCAATGTCGAGTGTAATTAAATTAAATTTGGCTTCTGATGCCTTGGGTTGAACAGTCTTAGGCGGCATTTTAAAAGGTTAGGAATTTCGATTCAGACTCAGAAACTAAACTTTAAAAACAAGGGCAGGCTCAGGGTAACGACGGACCAAAAAATTATGTGAAATATTAAGGTTAGAAAGAGCCATAGGAGCTAGCACTGCCCTTTAGAATAGGGATTTAAATTTGTCTTACCTGCAGAGTAAATGGACCTGGAAGGAAAGCGATTTGCGTGGTAAGCACAGGACAAGAACAAAAAGCAATTAAAAGGATCATAAATTATGAAGAATCTGGTTTTATGAATTTTAATGAATGAATTATATGACGAGAGAATACACTCGTCCGCAGTGCGGACGATCCATTACCAGTCTCCCCTTATACCAGAGGAGGGAAAAAGTCCAGAGTTCAGAGAGTTCCCCTTGGCTGGGGAAGTGGTGCCATCTACAAGGGGGTTCGCACTGAACAGAGCCTTTTTGACCGATTGGAGTCTTTCTCTTACACTCAGCTTGTTTAGTCTCCCTGGTCTTTCTTTGTTATTAACAACATCGGTCTCTTTTTTTTCTTTTTAAGAATGAGATGAACTACACACAACGACACATTCAACATTCCTGTAATTTTACGGAATGTTTTCCCACTATGATGCAAATAAACTATTTGGAATCTCTTTTGTTTTCAGAGCCAAGCCAAGAAAATTTCATATAAACGATTTTGAACTTGATGTCAGCAAAGGAAACAAGCTGCTTTCATGAGCCCTTGACACGTATGAGAGTAAAATTTGAAAGTCTAGGGACATCACGTCGTAATTTGCATCTTTCGCTTTTTGTTCTAATACTTTTTTGCAGTTTGAATTACGTTGTTTTGATTTTTAAAATACTGTATTTATTTCATGCTCCTTTTATGGTTACGTATTGAATTATTCAAATAAATACTATCTCTTACAAATTAATTTTGAGATTTATTTAATATTATTACCTTGAAAAGTACAAATTTCACATTGTTCTAATACTTTTTTTGCCAACTGTAGCTGAGAAAGTGACCAACACACATAAACCTAGAAAATTTACTTGCCTTATAATTTAAAGTTAAGAAGTTGATAAATTCCAAAATATTCAAAATTTACTTTTGTGGTGAAGAATCATTTCACACTGAATTTCTTGAAAACAGCTGATAATTCTGAAATTGCGTTTCCCTGCAAATTACTGTTGTGTACCCAATTATGACTTAAATTTTCCCTATCTATTACTTTTAAGGAAAAAATCGCCATGGGTCAAGTCTCGCCATGGGTCAAATTTCCCTAGTTTCCCCCACTTTCTTGTGTTTTGCAATGAGAAATCTCGTGCAAGTCATAAAAGAATATGTTCATATTATGATACGTGACTAAAACCTGTGTCACCCGTACAAGTTTAATACAGAAATGCTTGCATCTAGAATATAAAGATAATTTTTTTTTCATTCAAATTGGATATTTAAGAGCATTGTTTTCATATTGATGTTTACATTAAACATGCAGCGAGAGACGTTTAACGTGAAAACATTTTGCGAGATAAATTTTGTCGCTGAAAATTATTGAGCGACAGTCTCAACAACATAGTTTCCTCATTGATATGAAACAAAAATCACGTAACACACAAAAAAAAAATTTACGTTTTGGAAGACTAAATGTACATGCTTTCGGGCTGATGCATCACCATTTAGATTTTTTTTCTCGCAGCTAGAAACTTAAATTTCGATTCTTACCGTTACAAGGTTAAATTTTGTTTTCCAATAGGTGAATTAGATTTGAAATTCAATAATGGAAATGTCGAACTTGGTGTCTAGTGTAGTTGTTTTAAAACTAGTGTATCAACTCTTAAGCACCACATTTGTTTCTTCTATTTCATTTTTGTATAAAATATTTAGTAAGACCTTTAGTTTGCTCACAAAAATTAATTACAAAAAATATCAACATTTTTCTTTAGAATTTCTCTTCCACGTTTGAATGTTCGTGTGAGAAATTTTTCAAATAAAGACAGTGTCTGGCTTGAAAAAGTTTTCAAATTCTTGAAAGTTTTATTATGTGTCTCATTTAGTGCTTTTCTCGTTGTCCTTATTTTTATGTCGTGTTTGCTTCGTTAATTATGTTTTTGGTTTTAGTTAAAATTGTTTGACGGTTTTTGCATTTAACTTATTCAGAATTTTAAACATCGTTTATGTGTCTCTTTTAGAAATGGTTTTAAACTTTTAGAAGTTTGTTTTATCATACCCTTTTAATCTTTAAGCAATACTATCGTTTGGCGCAGTATAGCCTACATGGCTTTTGCGCTAGTGAACCCAAAACAACCAAACGCATCGAATATGAAGAGAGTTCATAGAGTAAAATTTCTCTTCTAGCAAGATTCGTATAGGTCAATAAAACAAAGACTTTCGATTGCTAAAATATGAATGCAATTACCGCCTTGAGGAAAAATTGAGACCGAGAGAAGAAAGGAAAAGAAAAGCGTACATTGTTTTAATAACAGATTAAGCCGTTTTTTAAAATCACGCTTTGCAAATATGAAGCCGCTTTCCTCATCTCTCATGCATACCGTTCCAAATACACTCACCGTTATTGAAAAAGAAACATAATTCAAAAGTAAAACGAATAAACCTATAAAAAGAAAGAATGGAGAAAAGACATGAACACCGCTTTATCTACCTCAAAGTGGGTTCAAGTTTGGAGGAAGCGAGGAGGTCATACAAGTTCGGGAAGGAAGATTTTTTTTCTTTTTCGGTCAGGTATCTGGTCTAACGGTAGAACTTGACCCGCATTGGCAAGTTATAAAGCGGACTTGGTCACGTGGTCTTGTTAAATCATCTCATGTAACCGCGGAATTTGTTTTGCTGAGGATAGAGAGCAGTAAATAACAAGCGGATATGAAGCATTTTGGAATTGTGGTAAGGAGTTCTTTAATAATTTGCTAGAGTACGACAACCGGTAATTTTGATTAAGCTACAGCATTTTCTACTCTGATTCTTGGACTAGTAATTCTTTCTACTTTCCCAATTCCATGTTTGCATCTTAGTTTTTTTTGCTCAGCCGAGCTGGCTGCAAGCTTCATCTTTATAAATGTCCTGCGATAAAGGTGATTAAAATTTTAATGTCCTCATCATTGAACATAACTCCAATTCTCTCTCCTCGGGCACTTTAAAAATATGATGGACATAAATTAAAACATAATTTCTCCCCCCTCCCCCCATTTAAAGTAAGACGCTGTTTAGATTTTAATACTAATTTTTTTCATTTGAATATATGCAAATATCCCTTTCAATTTCCAAATTAATAATAATCAGAAATACGGGTTGAGTACTTATTTTCTTTCCAATAAATAAATTGTGTGAGAAAAAATTTAAATCGTTTACTTTCTCGGTTAGAGGAATTATTTAGTTTAGTTTTCTAAATTAGCTCTTCTCTTTCAATTTGTTTTTTATTCATTAGATTCATCTTCCGTATTAACACATTTTTAGAGCAACCTCCTTAGGTCTTTTAAACTCACTTGTTCATTTAAATACAGATAAGTCCTCTAGTTCACCTCCTAAATACCACAAATGATTAACCCTAGAATACTAACGTGTTTTTTTTTAACGCTAATACTAAATAGAAAGATGAGTAAAAATTACTCATGATTAGTATTCTAGGGTTAATAAATTTTGCTATATTCTTAATCCATTGTTGCAGATGTGACCTAGGAGGCGTAGGTATATATTTGACTTCCTGCAGTTTTAAGCGCTAGTTTTTAATTTTTTTAAGAGAGAGCGAGGCACAGTGTACAGTGGGGAAAAAATTGAATTTTTAATATAATTCTAATACTAAAAGTTGGAAAACGTGTACCATATTTTAGTTCACATGTTTATTAATGCCGTGGAAATAAGCCACTGCCACATTAAATCTTATAGAGAAGCTATAACCCTTTTAATTTTTGTGATCACTGCTGTCTAATTCGTGCAAGTTTCACTTTTTTGAATTTGAAATACACACTACTATTCAATAATCAATATCAATGCATTGAGTTACAGCTGAAGCTTGTTTGTTGCATGAATGTAATGTTTATAATTCAATCAGAATCAAAATTTTATATTATGTTATGAATGGACTGATTTTAATGAAGTTTTATTTAAGCTGTATTTTCAGTGGCTATATACATATAAAGAGTGCATTTATTTGCCGGTACAATAATATAATTACCAATGAATATTTTTTATGAATTGTAATCTGAATGTTATTCTTAAGTGTTCGTCCTTCATAATATATGGGCGATTCTATGATCAATGAGTCTTTTGTGTCCCCAAATAAAAAATAATCTGTTTAATTTCACACTCGGGTTATTTTCTCAATTCGTTAACTTTTGTGTCCTTCATCCATATCTTCCAATTAAACACCTATTTTCATTATCTAATGCTATGTTCTATTCAAGATGCTCATAAAGAGTAATGACAACGTGCATTGGCACTATTTTGCACTTAAATTATATATTTAAAAAAATAATATATATGCAAAATGTCATTTCCGTCCCCTGTCCCCACACACATTTGTCAACTTAAAAAAAAAATTACTATATGAAGAAACATTTTTAAAAATTAATACATATGCATTATGATACAGTACAAGTGTGTACTTCAATGTTCCATGTAAGCATTCCTTATCATATTTACATATTTTGATAGAGAGCTCAACTTATACGTGTCCCCAGGTTTTGAAAAAAAATTCTCCCAAGTAGAAAAACCTTCAATAAAATCTTATAAATGGTGCTAGTTCATAATAAAATAGCTCAAAATGTTTAAGAACATTCTTCTCAGCAGAAAAATACGCTTTAAACAAAGTTTACACAACTTTTAGGGTGTGTGAGGCTTGTTTTATCTTAAAAATTCTATGCGTGACTTTATTCAATGTCATTTCCGTCCCCCTGGTTATCTTCCAGAAAATTTAAATAAAATTAAAAAAAATTCCACTGCCGAATTTGTTCTTGCGAACACTTTTAAGGTATCAACAGTTAAATTAAAGATATGAAACACTTTTCACACTGTTTTCGAAAACCCACTGTTTTGTCATTTCCGTCCCTGTCATTTCCGTCCCCACTTACGAAGTGGTTTCGGGAGAGTGACATTTTAATGGATTTCAAAAATTTTAATGCACGTTATTTATATTGTTGTGTTATTTTTTAATACTTTTAGCAAATTCAAATGGCAATAAGTTAGGCACATTGTTCAATCTTTAAAATTCATTATAATTTAGAAAGAATGATATTTAGTTGTATGGAAGTTGTTAGTTGTTTAATTAGTTACATCTAAATTTTAAAACTTAATAAGAATAAAATTTTATAAATTTAACTATTCTAATCAATATTTTAAAAGTAGTTTAGAATATTTTGTGTTTCAAAGTGTTTTTCTCTCACTGAGTAGAACAAAATTAAGCATTTAAAAATAAATCCAAACGTTAATTGTATTTTATTTCCACGAAATTTTTCATGGTAAGTTTTCTACACAATTTTGTTTGTCTCTTCTATTCTAGGAACAGTCTGTAACATTTACATTATTGTTTAGTTATGGTTAACAATTCAAGTATAAATTCGAAATTTTATTTTTTATATTTGGATTTTGTTTATTTATTTTTTCAAACTGTTAGTTGTTAAATTATTATAATCTTTAGGTAAAGTTCAAATGATATAATGGAGATGAAAAAAGTAGTTTAGAATATTTTGAACTCCAAAATAGTTTTTATCTACGAAACAGATCAACATTAAAGGAATATATTTTTCAAAAGTAAATTTTTAAAATCTTAATTAAATTTCTCCTTGTTAGTTATATAATTCTGTTTTCTTTTTTTATTCTTAGAATAATTTAGAACAAATTCATTATTATTTTAGCTAACTTATGACTTAAAATACTTATATAATAATAATTATTCGTTCTATTTTGTAATTATGTTTACTTTTATGTTAAATTGCGTTAAGCATTAAAAGTAAGGCTCTTCACCGTCACAGAGACTGATATAAAGCGAGTTGAAACCCTGCTACCAAAAAATCTGAAGTCAATTCCAAATATCATGAAGCTTCATCAGTTGGTTTGGAATGAAAATAACAAATCAGTAAAGTTTAAATCCAACGTTAAAAATGCACAAATATACAGGTATACTGTACATTTTTAACGTTGGATTTAAACTTTACATCTATCGCACAAAGGTATTTATTTTCTTCTTTTCTTAACAAATCAGTGTTAGGTTTACGCATGCTAACTTGCCTTTCTTGCGAAACCGATCTTTCTTGTACTCATTATGCTTCGAGTCCGCCTACAGTTAATATTTTATAGACTAAATAAAAATAAATGTAAAACAGACAAATGAAAAAATAAAGAAACTTGTAACCCTTTGCAGTAAAAAAAAGTTGGTATTGTAAAAGTTTAAAATTCCAACGAAAAATACTACTATTTCTTTAAAAAATTAGATTTAATCTGTTTTGTTTGTAAATAATATAAAAAAAAATATATGAAGCAATATTCTAAATGGTGTATTTTGCTTTCTATGTCATTATTTATCAAATGAATAAAGTTTTAAAAATATTTCTTGAGTTAGGGAAGTGTTTAAGCCGGGAGATGGTAATTACACTTTTTACATTAAACTTAAACTTAAAACTGTCATTAAAATTTTATTTTTAAGTTTTTTTCGTTGCTGAGCACTGATTTGTGATCTTAAATGAATTGTCTTTAAGCAAATATTAACAATAATTAATTAATTACAAGTTGAATTTTTCCTACTTGGCATTGGCAAAAGTTAACGTGTTGAGAAAATCACCCACTCATTATATAGCTAGTCGCCGCTATTTTTTTTATTGTAGTGGTTAGGGCCAGACGAAATCCCGATTTTGGGGGGGTTTTATCGATACTGGGGGAAAATGCGTTGCCAGGGGAGAGACACTATTGGCAGATTCTGATTTGATTTTCTATTATTTCACTTATTTTTCGGTGTATAATCAGAATATGGACTCATTTCTATAAGACCTGTATTCAAAAAAAAAATTTCGCGTTGTAATAAAATTAAAAAAATCAATCTTGAAAACACGACATGTTGCATAGAAGTCGCACCGATCCTAAATAAAAATACTTCTCTCATTATTTACATCCATTCAAATTGCATTCACAGGGCAATTAAGATTAAAAATAAAATTTATTATGCTTATAACACAGTTTTAATGTATATTTTCCCTTTTGAGGAACAAAACTGCCAGAGTGATGCCAGAGAACTGACAAAATCACACATTACCTATCAAAACATCACACGTTTTTCTTACCAGAACTTCACGTAATCCGTGATATCTGCACACATTAACCCTACACTGCATGATTTTTTATTTTTCTTAGAAAAAAATATATGTGTTTGTCAATATAATAAGAAAACATGGAAAAATGTTTAAAAAAAATTAACTCTAAATTTTTACCACTTTCTAATTAAAAATAGTTTTCTTGCCAAATGGCTACACCATGCATTCAACAGATAAAAATGATTTTAAATGATAGTCTTGAAATTAGGGGGTTTTTTTGTAAAAAAAATAGAGGAATTGAACATTTGGTGCACTGTACTCTTGCAATCCTTTACATTTTGACATTTTACGTCATTGTTTATTTGTACTGTGTTCTTTTCGATGATCAATTCTGTCAAATCTGATATGTTTTGAAGGCTCTCTCGCTCAAGCTTTCTTGTTTTTTTTTGGTTTGTAACTCTAGTTCCTCTGTAGCTAATGGTCTCCCTCTTTTTAATACGCTTTTATTAACTTCACCTGTGCGTTTGTTTGTATGTATGTATGCAAGTAACTCTGAATAAAAGATAAAATTTACGTTCTTTGCAAATATAAAAGTAATATATTTAATATTTTTTTGATACTAAAAGCTAAACTGTATTACATGCTGATGTATTATAAGTGTATGTAAACTTAAGTACGGATATTCAGTAGTTTTGAAAATTAGAGGGAAACCAGTGATGATCACAGCGCATTCCTATGTAAAAACGTATTTTTTAGTTTTTTTTTCAAAACTATATTTTAAAATTATTAATAATTTTACTTGTCCCTGTAAGCACAACGTTTGTGCTAACTGAAATCTAAAATGAACACGTTTTGAAGGCTTTTCCCTATTGATTTTTTTGTTTGTTCACTCTGTTGAACATCAGCTAAGCATTTTTAATTGCGATATCTAATAAACGGTAAAACAGCCGAAAATACCATTTTTGGGTCCGCATGATTATTTTATACCTTACAAAAAGAGAAAGAAGCTAGCCTGAAACATAAACAAAGCACATACTTTATGAACTACAGAGATGAATCGAAGTGTTCTCTGGATGCTTACTGCATAATGTTGCCAAATGGCTACAGACATGTATTATGTCCTAGATTTTTTCCAAATAATTATTTTGATGTAAAACGCATCGCAAACGAAAGATAAATGTTTATTTTATTCATGTTATTTTTTTAAAAGACAAAGAAAAATATTTCATTGTAAAAAATTTTTTCAAAACTTGGTAGTTTAAGTTATTTTTTGAATTTGGGTTCAACTTGGCGCTATTGGTGATATTTTGCGAAAAATTCACTGAATGATATTAAAATCAGCAATATTTAGAAAATTAACCATTGCAAAATATTTTTTGCATTGTTTCGTGGCAGATTAGGGGAGTAAATATTTGAATTGTTACCTTGCTCACTCCAAGCACTTTTTTTAACACTTAAGGCAACTACTAAGAAATTTACACGTAGAAGGAAGTAGTGTGGGGTCTATACCAGATTTTTTATTAATGAAATATCTGTACCTCAGAACCAGACTAACGTAAGTCCATTTTTGTAACTTTTCAGGAGAAGGAAAAATCGATTGTCGGATGCATGCAAAGGATGGGATTCGCGCTCTTTGAATGCTGCTAAATAATTGGAAGGAATTTGTGTTGTAGAATACCGTTCTCATGGGTCGATGCAGAATAAGATTCTTCATACAAAACACTAATAAAGTGAAAATGGTCATTTTTGGACTTACGTCCTTGTGGTTCTGAGGTACAGTTTTGATTCTATGTTTATGTACGAGTATGATTATGCTAAAAAACATTATGCCGAGTTAGCAAAAACTGAACGTCGAACATGTTTGTATAAAAACTAGTATTTGGACAGGCCAAGGGAGTATACATTTACGACTACTTTTAGCTATACATGCTAAAATAAAATAGTTGTAGTGAATTAATTGGGTGGTTCATATGAAAGATAAGTCTTAAATGCTTACGCACTCAAAAACATTAATACAATCAGTTTTACATGAAGTTTTTGCATCGGCCTTCTGAATCAATATAGCTTAGAATCACCCATATAACATTGGAAATTCACAAAAATCTGTGGCTTTTGCTTATCTTATTTGCTTTGTTTCACTAATTTCTGGAGCTTTGAAATGCTGATCTTTGAAAAAAATAAGAAGCACATTTTTCCTCATTTATGTTAAGGAATTTTAAACGTTCAGTACGCCAAAGCATTTATAACGCATTCGAGAACACGCCTTATTTTTGAAATCGGACATTTAAAAAATAATTTAAAAATTAATGTTGTGAAATTAAAATGTTATTTTTTTTTATTATTATTACAATTTTTTCCTACTGATTCTATTTTCGTGACTAAAAGAAGTTGGGCAATGTAGGGCAAAGTGAAATAGTTAACATAAATTATATTTCAAAATAGACAAATTGGAAATTTATTTTGAAAGTTATAGAACATGAAGAAAGAAAAATGTATTTTTTTAATGAATCCTGAATTCAAACATTATTTTTAGGTTTTTGGTAATAGATTCGTACCTTCAAAAAGAAGTGAACTTTATCTTTTCTGACTGACATAAACTGATTAATATATGGGCGATTCTCTGTAAACTCATCATTTTTCACACGAAATCTGTCTGGGCATGGTTTTTTGAAATATTCGTATAATTATTATACTATTGCTCAGAAAATGAATCTATTACTTTGGTTTGAAAGAGGGCCGATTGAAGTTTGTGTTTTTCTGATAAATCATGATAGGGGGCAAGTACCCTGCCTAGTATAACTAGACAGGGGACTGTACCAGCAGACTGTTTTTGCTCTTTGTTACGTAATATCTGCAAAACTATCGGAACATAATTAGTTACGAGACTACCTATAAATTAAGGCACAAATCGTGGACATAATAACTAATATGTTAAAAAATTGATATGAATAAAATCACTTCCCAGGGGACTGTTTTCGCAACGACCCTGATGCATACTTTCATCACAAATGTGGCTCATAAACTAAACAAAATATCGTTTCAACAACCGTTCTTGGCAATTTCAGCAAAATCACACTGATTACTTTAATTTTCATGACAAAAAACATTTGCAAGAGTAACAAATTTTTTCTATTGGAGCTTTGAATTTGGCAGGGGACTGTTTGAAAAGTCTCCGGACAGAATTTACATGACAATTTTTAATTTTAGAAATACGTAATTAGACCTTATTTCATAAAAAAGGGTTTTTTGAAATATTGCCTTTAAGTGTTAAACTATTGGATTGGGACAGCCAGGAGACTGTTTTTGGTGTTTAGATAATTTCTAGGAAAAAAAAAATAAATTGTTATCGGGGGGCTCCAAATACTTGTATTAAGAGCGATAATTACTATATTACACTTAATTATTGTTAAAATACTTGGTCCGGACCGGACAGCCAATAACGAGTTTACAGAGAATCGCCCATACAGTTGGCAAAAAAAGTATTAGAACAATGTGAAATTTGTAGTTTTTAAGGTAATAAAATTAAATGTATCTCAAAATGAATTTATAGAAGATAATATTTACATAAATAACGCAATACGTAAACATAAAAAGAGCACACAGTAAATACAGTATTTTTAAAATCAAAACAACGCAATTCGAACTGCAAAAAAAAGTCTTAGAACAAAAAACGAAACATGCAAATTACGACGTGATGTCCCTAGACTTTCAATATTACTCTCATATTTGTCAAGGGCACATGAAAGCAGCTTGTTTCCTTTGCTGACATTTAGTTCAAAATCGTTTATATGAAATTTTCTTGGAATAGCTCCGAAAATAAGAGAGATTCCAAACGCGAAAAGAGAACAAATAGTTTATCTGTATCGTAGTGGAAAAACATTCCGTAAAATTACAGGAATGTTGAATGTGTCGTTGTGTGTAGTTCATCTCATACTTAAAAAGAAAAAAAAGAGACCGATGTTGTTAATAACAAAGAAAGATCAGGGAGACCAAACAAACTGAGTGTAAGAGAAAGACTTCCAGTGGTCAAAGAAGCTGTAAAAAATCCAACAGGAAGTGTAAAGATGTTAGCCGCTAATATTGAATCAGTATCAGGAAAGGTTGTAACACCTCAGACTGAAGAAATGTTTTGCATAGGGCTGGTTTAACCCTCGTGGGTTCCTTGGGGTCATATGTGACCCCAGTGCAATTTCTGTTCGATATATTTTGTTAATCAACCATTTGTTTTTAATGGCATTTTGTGGCTTTTATTCTTCTAGTTTTCTATTCAAAATAATGCTATTATTGTGTTTTATTTTTCCCGAATTGCATTTTTTGCACATAAGACCCTTGGGGTCACTTCCCCAGAAGGCCAAAAAAAGAGGACGTTGCAACTTTTGTCCAAGAGAACTGGACAGAAAATGCATTGAAAAATGTCATAAGTGTTTGAAATTCACTTGCAAAAATCATGTTTTTTCAGGTCTGTAACAGATGTAAATAAATCTACAGTTATTGTAAGTTTTGCTCTAAAATTATAATTTTAATTCATAAACTAAATTTTACTTTAATTGTATCTTTTTATTTTTTGTTTTTTTAGCATTAAAAAGTGTGTGAACTTAAATAATGCATGTAACATTCAATAATTATAATGAATTAATTAAAGGAAGCATTGGGGTCGTTTATGACCCCAAGGGTCTTGAGTGTAACTGAAATGGGAGGGACCCACGAGGGTTAAAAGGAAGACCACCAAGGGAGAAACTATTTATTTCAGATATGAAAAGGTATTTCCGGGCTTATAGGCCGTGGTCGATGAGAAGCATAAATCTCAAATGTTTCGTCGGACACTGCGGTCGACATCATCAGTGAGTAGCTTTGGTGACACTGATGCGCTAGCTTCGGCCGCTCGGGTATTTAAGTAAACTGCTGATGGCGTGTTGGCTCCTGATTGGTTGTTGTTTCTTTGGCCTCTGGAGCGGTCTGGATTCTGATTGGATGGATTTTCCGGAATGGGTGAGCCTTCGTCTATGTCTGGACCGTTTTGGCGAGCGGATCTAAGGGCGGAATGCCATATTTTCGGTAAGTTGAAGTTCTCTTCTTTTCTGAAGCGCTCTTTGTTAAAGCGCATCAGTCTCACCAAAGCTACTCACTGATGATGTCGACCGCAGTGTCCGACGAAACGTTTGAGATTTATGTTTCTCATCGACCACGGCCTATAAGCCCGGTAATACCTTTTCATATTGACGCCGGCCGTGAAAGCCTGAAGAAGTATTTATTTCAGAAATCAACAGAAGGAAACGTGACTCGAGTTAGCTAAAAAATATAAAAGTAAAACAATGGATCTCGCGAAAAGTGATTTTTTTTTTTTTCTCGACGAAAGTAAGTTCGAAATTTTCAAAATAAAGCACATAATCACTGTAGAAAAAATGGTGTTGCTGTAGAGCCCCAAAAGTTGCTGATAACAGTGAATCATAGAGCTGGTAATATCTTGGTCTGGGGATGCATGGTATACAATAAGGTTGGAAATATCAATTTCAATGATGTGAAATGGATAGCTCTATTATACATTGATGTGTTACGGCATACTTTGAAAAGTAGTGCCAGAAAATTAGAACTGGAGACTACATTCGTGTTTTAAGAGGATCAAGATCCAAAACACACCGCCAAAAAAACCAAAGAGTGGTTATTATATAATGCCCCCCGAAAACAAATAACTCCACCACAATCACCAGACCTGAACTCTATAGAGCATCTATAACATTTATTAGATAATAAAATTAGAAAAAACTCAATGCAAGCAAATCTAGTTTAAAAGAGGCTTTTTACATGAGGCATGGAACAAAATGTCTTTAAAAGTCGCAAATGATTTTGTAGAATCCATGCCGAGACGCTTAGAAGCAGTATATGTAGCTAAAGGACTACATACTAAGTATTAAATATGCATTTTAATTAATGATTAATTTATCTATTTGAGTTAACATGGAAACTTGTTGTTCTAATACTTATTTTGCAATGTAAATTTAGTTATTTTATTTTTCTTAAAGTTCTATTCATGTTAAACTTTTATTTGTTACAAAATGGGATATTTTTGTAGAAACTTTACGTAATATAATTTATTTTATTCTTGCAAATTCATGTTATGACTTTAAAATATACTAATTTCATATTGTTCTAATACTTTTTTTGTCAACTGTATGAGAGAGAATAAGTTAGTGAAGGAAACAAGATAATGAGTGATTGAATGAATAAGGGCGATTCTCTGTAAACTCGTCATTTTTCACATGAAATCTGTCCGGGCACGGTTTTTTGAAATGTTTGTATAATTATAATACTATTGCTCAGAAAATGAATCTATTACTTTGGTTTGAAAGAGGGCCAATTGAAGTTTGTGTTTTTCTGATAAATTATGATAGGGGGTAAGTCCCCCGCCTAGTATAACTAGGCAGGGGACTGTGCCAGGTGACTGTGTTTTTGCTCTTTGTTGCGTAATATCTGCAAAACTAATGGAACATAATTAATTACGAGACTACCTATAAATTGAGGCACAAATCGTGGACATAATAACTAATATGTTTTATAATTAAATTAATTGACATTAATAAAATCACTTCCCAGAGGACTGTTTTCGCAACGACCCTGATGCATACTTTCATCACAAATGTGGCTCTCAAACTAAGCAAAGTAGCGTTTCAACACCGTTCTTGGCGATTTCGGCAAATTCACACTGATTACTTTAAACTTCATGCCAAAAAGAATTTGCAAAAGTTATAGATTTTTCGTATTACAGCTTTGAATTTGTTGCAGGGGACTGTTTGAAAAAACTCCGGACAGAATTTACATGACAATTTTAAGTTTTAGAAATACATAATTATACCTTATTTCATAAGAAAAATATAGCTTCATTATTCTATTTTTAAATATTAATTGCCAAATTTATGTAGTGTTAATAGGTTTTTTGAAATACTATCTTTAACAGTTAGACTATGGGATTGGGACAGCCAGGGGACTGTGTTTTTGGTGCTTAGATAATTTCTAGAAAAAAAAATTAAATTGTTATCACTCCAAATACAATTGGGCCACAAAGTATTAATGCTTTACTTGTATTAAGAGCAATAATTACTTTATTATTTTTAAAATACTCGGTCCGGACAGCGAATTACCAGTTTACAGAGAATCGCCCATAAATGAGTGAATTATTATGCTGAAGGAATGTAAATGAATTAGGTAATGAATAAATATTTGGGCGATTTTTAAATGGTTGAATAAATAAACAAAATAAACAATTTCACTTTGCCTCTCATGCACCTAACTAATTGCACGAAAAATTTAAAATAAAAAAAGTACTGCACCGAATATTAGTATGTCTCAAATAATGTTTAAAACGTAAATAAAAATAACTTTATCATCAAAGTATCAACTTTATCATTCAGTGAACAAATATGTGCATTACAACTAATGCACATATTTGTTTACTTAAAAAAAAAAATTACAAGATGAAAATCATTTTTTTTTTTTGGAAATTGCTTGTATTGCCATACCATTTGATCTTCAGAGAACTTTTCCTGAGTCGAATAGACTACATCTGTTGCTTGGATCATACCGAGTTTAGTTGCAGATTTCCAAATTTTCATCTCTCAAAAATGTTTTTTTTCTCTTTGTCAAAATTATTGCTTTGTGTGTGAATATACGCTATTTGAATTCAGACGGTTCACAGAAAAACTTCATGTGAGACTAATTATATAAATGTTATTGTGTGTTTAAGTATTAAATAATATTGTCTTTAATATTAAACCACACAGTTATCTCACTTATTATTTCGTTTAACGTCAATAGCTTAAAATAGTTATAAATAAACACTCTCCTGGACGGGCTAAATACTAGTTTTTATAAACATGTTCAACGTTTAATTTTTTTTAACTTGGCATAAAGTTTTTTACCATAATCATACACGTACATAAACAGTAAAATATATTTCATCAATAAACATTGTAAAATTAGTTATTAATGTTTTAAAATATTTTTCCACGTTCAATAATAAGTGTCATCCTCAACTGGCGAACTTCAAAGAATGAACCGACGACCCTTCTCGGGTGACTTAAGTACCTGCCTGTCAAATTTGGTCCAGATCGGACGTAAACTGTAGATTTGTATAGGGAACACACACGCACACATATATTGTCTATTTTATTTATATCAATTAGAATTAATATTGGTATTTCCAAACTTAAAAATGCCCCTAGTGAATATGGGCGATTCTCTGTAAACTGGTAATTGGCTGTTCGGACTGAGTATTTTAAAAATAATAAAAATAAATTAATTATCGCTCTTAATACAAGTAAAGCATTAATACTTTGTGGCCCAATTGTATTTGGAGTGATAACGATTTAATTTTTTTTTCTGGAAATTATCTAAGCTCCAAAAACACAGTCCCCTGGCTGTCCCAATCCCATAGTCTGTTAAAAATAGTATCTCAAAAAACCTATTAACACTACATAAATTTGGCAATTAATATCTAAAAATAGAATAATGAAGCTATATTTTTCTTATGAAATAAGGTATAATTACGTATTTCTAAAACTTAAAATTGTCATGTAAATTCTGTCCGGAGTTTTTTCAAACAGTCCCCTGCAACAAATTCAAAGCTGTAATACGATAAAACTATGACTTTTGCAAATTCTTTTTGGCATGAAGTTTAAAGTAATCAATGTGAATTTGCTGAAATAGCCGAGAACGGTGTTGAAACGCTACTTTGCTTAGTTTGAGAGCCACATTTGTGATGAAAGTATGCATCAGGGTCGTTGCGAAAACAGTCCTCTGGGAAGTGATTTTATTAAGGGAACGGTGGACGTTGAATAACTTTTTTTTTAATTTTTACATTAGAGACTTAGAATTTTTTTTGCAAGTGTATTTCAACATAAGTGTATGGAGTATAACAAAAAAAAAAAAAAAAAGAAAAAATCTGTTTCAAAAATTTAAAAAAGTTAAATTTTTTTTTAAAAATTTAAAATGCTCCTCGCGCCCCAATTTTTGCTCAAAGTGCACGAAATTTGAAATTTAGCTTTGTGTCTTACTGAATAATAAAACTTGGCATGCACTATAGAATTCCTTCAAAACTTTATTTTTCAGAATTTTTTTTAAATACCGCATCCAAAATTTTCTGACCCCCCCGTTGTCCGTTTACCTTGTCGTGGTGGGGGGGCTTGCGGTGTGGTGAGTTCGGGGCGAGCTCTTGGGCGGAGTCGTGACCCCCAGTTGCTCAAACAGAATATCGGCGGGAAGGGTTTTGTTTCTCCTTCCTTCCCTCATCACACTTACCAAATTTCGGAACAAAAACCCAAGCCAAGGTGTGTCAACCGTGCCGATGGCTGCGTGGTACCGGGGCCAAGCGGTATCTCTTACGGGAGGCTTCAGGGCTAGCTGGCGAACCCTGTCGTATGCAGCCTTACCCCTGTGTAGGGGGGCTACGCAGGGGCTCGACCCCACTTTTCCCCCCAGTTCTCCGGTCCGCTAATGGATACTGAAAATAAAAACCCTCCTCCCCCTCGAGGGGAGCGTCAGAATGTCTCGTTAAATAATCCGAAGTTCTTTTTAATTAAACGTAATGATCCAACTTTAAATCTTTCTAAAGTGTCTCCTTTTATCATCAATAAAGCGCTTGTGCATCAGATAGGTGAATTTGAATCCGTGAAAAAATTACGCAGTGGCGATCTTCTTCTTGAAATTAAAAATCAAAACCAAATAAAATCTTTATTGGCCATGAAACAAATAGGTTCATATCTTATTACTATTTCTGAACACGCCACTTTGAACTTCTCTCGGGGAATCATTTCAGAGCCAGACCTTCTTTACACTCAGGAGGCTGAAATCCTAGAGGAGATGAAAGACCAGCACGTGAGTGGAGTTAAAAGAATTACCATCCGACGTAATGGAGAGATACTACCTACTAAACATGTCATCTTAACGTTTAGTACTCCTAACCTCCCACCACGCGTCAAGGCTGGCTACCTCTCTTGCCCAGTTCGACCATACATTCCAAATCCTCTTCGTTGCTTTAAATGCCAGCGTTTCGGTCATTCCAAGCTATCATGCCGTGGAACAACTGCTTGTGCCAGATGTTCTGAGCCCGGCCACGATAGCAATGAATGTACGAAGGAATTTAAATGTGTCAACTGCAAGGGAGACCATCCCTCTTACTCAAGAAAATGCTCTAAATGGATCCTTGAGAAAGAGATTCAAGTCATAAAAACGACTCAAAACGTATCTTATCCTGAGGCACGAAAAATTGTTGAAACCCGTACCCCTACAACTGGATTATCTTATGCTGCAGCAATTAAAAAGGTTTTTAAAAGTTCCAGCACACAAACAGATGCACAAACCCAAATTAATTCTGTTCAAACTAACAAACCCAAAACTACACAAAAGCAATCCAATAGTGCAAAAACTTCTCCGAAAAAACTAAATGAAAATAAAGAAACGCAAATGGTAAATATAAATCCTGCTGAATCACTTTTTTCAATTGTACCAAAGACACAAAATTCGAAAAAATGCACTGAAAAAAAGAAAATTATACAAGCGCGTGCTAAAATTGGAGCTACCTCTAAACAGAGGCCTCCTAAATATTTTGCTTTTAAAAAAGAGGACTTCTTGCTTCCTAACAAGCAAGTTAAACTCACCAAATCACTTCATCACTCCATTCATGACGAAGTAGAGGACGTCGAATTTAAAGAAATTCCGTCATCCGAAGATGAAGGATGGACGGACGTTCAAGCCAAATGAGGCGTCCTTCTTTCTTTTGGCCGTTTTTCTTCCTTTTTCTCTCCATGGCCCTGAACATTCTATCTTGGAATTGTCAGAGTTACTCGCATAATGTCACGGACGTCAAAGATCTTGTCGAAACACACCAACCGGCCATTTTTTGTCTGCAAGAAACATTCTTGTCGCCTGTTGATAGACCGAGGTTGAAAGGTTTTGATATACACCGCAAGGACTGCTTGTCAGGTGACCGTCGTTGTGGAGGAGTGGCGATGCTAATTTCCACTGATTACGCATCTAGCCAGCTCAACATCAACACGTCCCTGCAGGCAGTGGCTGCGCGTGTTCACCTTCACTCGCTCATCACAGTTTGCTCTGTGTATATTCCACCTTCTTACGATTTGAGAAGCGTGGAATTGCAGACATTGATAGATCAACTTCCACCCCCATTTATCATCTTGGGGGATTTCAATGGCCACAATCCTCTCTGGGGGAGTCCAGACACAAACAGCAGAGGATTGATAATAGAAAATTTTATTGGTGACAACGATCTATGCATCCTTAACAACGGTGAAAATACATATTTCCATCTTCCAACGCAGACTTATCATGCCATCGATTTGTCAATGTGTTCACCTTCGCTTCTGCCACACTGGGATTTCGAGGTGGAAGCTGGTCTCTACACCAGTGGCCACTTCCCGATCAAGTTAACCTTTACTGGACGCTGCAGCCAAAATGAGCAACAGCAAGCCCGTTTTCGCCTTGATCGAGCTGATTGGACATCATTCACCCAGTTGGCAGAAATAACATCGGAAGTTGTGAACGAAACTGACATTGATGTAGCGGTAAGCCGAGTAACAGACATTATCCTAAATGCAGCGAACATTTCTATTCCAAGAACCACTAAGGGCAGGATCAAATTTCCTAAGCCTTGGTGGAACTCTTATTGTCAGGAAGCCTATAAGAAACAGAGAAAAGCCTGGAGCACATTTCGTCGATATCCAACCACGCAACATCTTGTGGCACTCAAACGAGCTCGTGCTGAAGCTCGGAGGATTCGGCGAAAAAGCCAGCGGGACTCGTGGCGTACATATGTCAGCACAATCACGACGTCCACTCCATCTAAAACCGTATGGAACAAAATTAAGAAAATCGCTGGTAATTATAAAACAAGCTGTGCTCCCATTCTGGAGAAAAATGGACAACTGCTATCCGATTTTAAAGAAGTGGCCGACTGCTTGGGGACTCATTTAGCAGAAGTCTCTAGGGCAGATAGTTACACCCAAAAATTTCTTGCTTTTAAAACGCTTAAAGAGCGAAAAGCACTTAGTTTTAACGCAATTTCTTTTAAAAAATACAACACAAATTTTACTTTTACAGAATTAAATAGTGCCTTACAAAAAGCCAAAAACACTGCACCAGGTCCAGATGATATCCATAATATGATGTTAAAAAAATTAAGCATACCCTCTTTGAACAATATCTTGTATCTTTTTAATAGGATTTGGTCTGAAAACTGTTTTCCAAAACTCTGGACACAAGCAATTGTCGTGCCTATTCTTAAACCCAACAAAAATCCCAATCAACCCGAAAGTTACAGACCAATTGCTCTAACGAGTTGTTTTTGTAAATTGATGGAGCGAATGGTCAACACCAGACTGATGTACACTCTGGAGGTGAACCATCTGCTAGCTTCACATCAAAGCGGATTCAGACGCGGTAGATGCACCATTGACAATCTAATGCTACTAGAAACATCAATCCGAGAAGCATTCCTAAAACGTAAACATCTTGTGAGCGTATTTTTTGACATGGAAAAAGCATATGACCGTACCTGGAGACATGGGATACTCAAAACCATACATGAGTATGGGTTTCGTGGGAATCTACCCAATTTTATCTCCAATTTCCTTAAACATAGAACTTTTCGCGTACGTGTCAAGTCTGTTCTGTCTGATACCTTCATCCAAGAAGAAGGTGTGCCCCAGGGAAGTGTGCTGAGCGTAACTCTTTTTCTCATAGCAATCAATAACTTACTCGAGCAACTTCCTCCTGCTGTGAAGGGTACTATGTTCGTTGATGATTTTCAAATCTCTTTCTCGTCAACAAACATGAGTACCATTGAAAGACAGCTTCAAATAGCTATTAATAAAGTTTCTCAATGGGCAGAGGAAAATGGCTTTTCGTTCTCAGCTCAAAAAACCTTCTGTATCCATTTCTGCCGTAAAAGAGGTCTTCACCCCGATCCAAATCTTCTCATAAATAATCAACCGATATCTGTAAAAGAAGAAGGAAAATTTCTCGGGATCACCCTGGATAATAAACTTAAATTTATTCCACATTTGCAAGATTTAAAAAAGAAAAGTACTTTAAAATCAAATATACTTCGAGTCTTGGCTAACACTTCTTGGGGTGCTGACACAGATTCCATGTTAAGAATTTACCGGGCTCTAATACGCTCCAAACTTGATTACGGGTGCCAAATTTATGGCTCAGCCGCTAAAAGCTATCTTAAAACTCTGGACACTGTACATCACCAGGCATTACGTATATCTACAGGTGCTTTTCGAACATCACCTATCAATAGCCTATATGTAATAGCTCACGAACCTTCACTTCACAATAGAAGACTTAAACTTTCTTTAAATTTTTATTTCAAAATCAAACAGAATATAAACCATCCCTTGCATTTATATATTTTCCATCCGTCAAATACAGACTTGTTTTTACGTCGTCCATCGGTCACCCCTACATTTGGGATCCGAATGCGACAAGCGCTTAATGACCTACAAATTACAGATTTTGATACCTACAGCACAACAAAACTAATTGAACCATATAATGAAACCAACTTTTCAGTTCTTAATGATTTCAGTACATTTCAAAAAGACACAACACCTGATTCAGTCTATCTACAAATCTACAATGATGTGAAGCAAAAATATTCCTTATATAATGAAATTTTTACCGACGGATCGAAAACAGATGATCACGTCGGCTGCGCAGCAATAATAGCTGGTGAAACTATCTCACTAAAATTAAATAAAACTTGTTCTGTTTTCACTTCAGAAATAAAAGCAATAGCCACATCTTTAAAAACAATATCTGAGTCAAATTATAAAAAATGGATATTATACACAGACTCGAAGAGCTCAATAGACGCTCTCATTAACTGCAACAGCAATAGCCATCCACTAGTTTCTCAATCTTTCCATCTATACAACAGTCTTGTTCAAAACAATTTCGAAATTATTTTTTGTTGGATACCTGGTCATGTAGGCATTACTGGAAATGAGGCAGCCGATACGGCTGCCAAGGCGGCAAGTTCCTATGCTGAAAATCTCGTACCGTATGAAGATATTAAAAATAACATTACAGACTGCCTCAACATCTATTGGCAGCGTGACTGGGATGGAGAAACGCAAAATAAATTGCACTCCATCCAGCCACTGACCAAAGGTTTTAAATCCTTAAGGTCTAAAAGAAGGGACCAAGTCATACTATCTCGGCTTCGCATTGGTCACACGAGATTTACACATAAACATCTTCTTTGCCACGAGCCTACACCTACATGTCTTAAATGTAATGTAAACCAGACAGTGTTCCACATTTTATGTAACTGCCCAAATTTTAACCGTGTACGTTTTAAACATTTTAATAATTTTTATCTTTCTTTGACCGAATTACTTGGGGATACACCCCATCCTAATTTGTTTCCCTTTTTAAATGAAATTGGTTTTATATATCTAATTTAGTGGTTTTATCTTTGTCTTGAGTGTTTTGTGTTTGTTTTGTTATGTATCTGATTTTACTAAATATTGTCAGTCCTTTCTTTCGCTTGTTTAGTTTGGATTTTAAACATCATCTATGCGTGTTTTAAAATGTTTTTAAAATCTTATATGCTTTATGGGTTGTCATCGTTTGGCGCAGTATAGCCTATAAAGGCTCTTGTGCCAGAAAACCCAAAACAACCAACCAACCAACCAACCAAAATTTTCTGAAAATTTCCTCGTTTACTGATTTTTAGTCAAGTTTTTTCACTTTCCTGAAGTTAGATTCTATAATGCATGCCAAGTTTTATTATTGCATATGACATGAAGCTACATTTCAAATTTCGAGCACTTTGAACAAAAATTGAGGCGCGAGGAGCATTTTGTAGACTACAAATATTGAGAAAATTTTGTTTCGAGTAAAATGCAGTTGAAGTATACTTTTGCACTTACCTTCAAAATTCACTTTGAAAACCCTACGTTTCTGTGTTTTTATTAGACATCATATAGTTAAGCATGTTGTATTGCATAAACATGATGTATATCTTTTTTTATTATGCGATAATTGAACAGAAATGGTCTTGTTTACTTTATTATTTTTCTTGAATATCAGACAGAAAACATAACTTTTAATATGTTATCAAATTTTAAAACCCCCCAGCTTTATAAGTTTCACCTTCTTTTTTAAGCATTTTATTGTTTTTTGCTGATTTGCCCATTTTTTTGCATATTCTTTTTCTTTTCCATTCAGTTGAAGCTCTGGTTTCACTCTGATCAACACGTCGTTTATCACGTCGCTGTGCAATGGACATTGAAAACGAATTAATTTCTTCTTCTGCACCCAAACTGTTCAAACACCCAAAGTTGAAGTCACTTACTGCGGAAATCACTGCTATTTCAAGTCTTTTTTTGCACACAAAAGTTTCTTTGAGACATTTACTCCAACAAACGCTATGAAAACTCTCATTACTGTTCTGCGTTTTGCCCGCAACACACCGAGAAAGAAGTTCATCACTTGCCAGCCTTTGGTATACTGGCAAAATTTTTGCAACAACTGTTCCTGATAGCTTTGTTTTCATTTGTCTATGTGAACGAGGTTTCTCTCCTTTTGCAATGCTGCGTTGGAAGAAGCACCATGATGCCGGACCCTTTGGACATTTATTATGCTTCGGCGATTTATCAGTCGAAGAGCAATGATAAAGTGTTGCATAAATCGCTGTCTTCGTGGCTTCCATGTTTGGTGCATTATCTTTTATGACCTTGCGGTAAAAACTCGTTAGCTTCTTTATCGTCTCCTCTTTCAGACTGCCTTCTTTTTTCCCTCCGATAGTTTCCCCTTTACTTGAGCACTCCTTAACTTTGTTTCGAAGGCCAGTCCCCAAGCGCTTGGCGACATGGTTGATACACTCTTCCTTCGTAAGTTTGACTTTATTACCATATATCTTGAGTTCCGACAGATGCATATACGCTTTTGCATCCCCATCGGACAGAATGCCTGTGTACCTCATGCCACATACAGATATCGATCGCTTCCACATGATTTCTGCAGCTGCAGTCTCCATTGCACTTGAAGATCCTGCAAAATTAATACAGCATTCTGGTTCATGACCCTCAAACCATACATCAAATTCTGCACTGTCCTCGCCAAGATCTCTCTTGGCAGTCACGCATTCAGCACAATATTTTGACAGAACCTCATAGTCTATAACCAGGCCAGTTAGTATGTCAATAACCGCACTAATACCATACAGGGACGTGAACCCCCGTTTCTGCCATGTCCCGTCAAACGAAACAGTTATATCAATAACTTCTTTTTTGACGAGACTAGGATCCAGCTCTCTGTGTTTATTGCGCACAATATTGCGTGCAATTTCAAGAATGTTCTCCTTGAAAATTTTCTTTTCATAATACAGCTTGTGTAAACACTTGGAAAATGTCTTTTTATCCATTGCGTTAATCCCAATTGCCATTGAAAAAACTTCTAAAGCAGCGTGCCCTCTTCCAACATTCAAAAATGCTTCCACGAGTTTCATATTTACATCAAAGCATTTCGAGTCATTTACTCGGGGGCTGGAGAATAGAGAACTAAACACTGTATCACATGATTTGCATGTTAGTTCAATTTTTGTGGAGTACCCAAACACTCCTTTTGATGACACATCCAATGAATTTTCTAAGCATTCGTCACATTTTAAATTGTGAAGCAAGGGTGACCACATCTCATTACTCATATATACATATGAAGAGTCATCTTTTACAATAGCAGAAGAATTGTTGACGGCAGAAGAATTGTTGAAGTCAGAAGAATTGTTGAAGGCAGAAGAATTGTTTAGCTTTTTGTAGCTGGTGGAATTTTTTTTTTCATCTGCAACATTCATTGAAGTACCAATTTCTAACACACTTTCATTGGTTACCATAGAATTTTCCAATTCATTGTTTTCCTTCACAGCTGCCCATCTTTTCTGAGCATTTTGAGCACAGGAACGAGATCTTTTTGTTGGCCTTTTTCGTAACTTATGAAATCGCCGATTAACAGAATGCATGATTTCAGAATTTCTGAAATTATTTTCTGAGTAAAAATAGACAAAAAAATTAACTAGTTAATATCACATTAACTCTGCATTTAATCGTTAAAAGGACTTTTTCTTTTTCTTGAAGTAAACGGCAAAACCGTAAAGATTTTTTTTCAAAAAAACGCAAAACTGTACTAAGAGCAAAACCACATATAAACAAACTATTCTACACAACTACAGTCACAGTTAAGCATAACTGTTGCCAAATAACAACACAAAATAGTATTTTAGATTAAAATAATAATATAATAAGTAAAATTCGACGTTTTCTGCTTTGTTTACATCTGAACAGCTGACTTTGACAGCAGTTGTCAAATTTTCCGGTGACAAATCGCTTTGTGTACTAACTTCAAACAGTTGTAACTTTGGTAAAAATTGTCCAATCGCTAAGCGGTTTTCTGCGTTCTGTAGAAAAATGTTTGGAGTTAAATAAAACACCAAAAATGAAAATTAGCTTTTTTGGTCGTTTTTCGATGCTTTCAAGGTCTACCGTCCCCTTAAGGTCAATTAATTTAGTTATAAAGCATATTAGTTATTATGTCCACGATTTATGCCTCAATCTATAGGTAGTCTTGTAACAAATTATGTTTCATTAGTTTTGCAGATATTACGCAACAAAGAGCAAAAACACAGTCACCTGCCTAGTTATACTAGGCGGGGGACTTACCCCTTATCATGATTTATCAGAAAAACACAAACTTCAATTGGCCCTCTTTCAAACCAAAGTAATAGATTCATTTTCTGAGAAATAGTATTATAATTATACGAACATTTCAAAAAACCGTGCCCGGACAGATTTCGTGTGAAAAATGACGAGTTTACAGAGAATCGCCCATAAAACATTAGTTATTATGTCCACGATTTGTGCCTAAATTCATAGGTAGTCTCGTAACTAATTACGTTCCAA